>PVJH01000633.1:0-81053 GCA_004026705.1 Nesogale talazaci
TGATGATGGCAATGGGTGTGTAAGAGTGGCCTGAATACAACTGATGTTGTTGGGGATTGTGATGGGAGTTGTAGGGCCCCCCCAATAAAATGATCAATTTTTTTTAAAAAGGGGGGGGAGGGAAAGGGGAGGTTTTTTTTTAAAAGGGGCTTGTATCAAGGGCTCAGGTGGAAAATATTGGGAAATGTATGTGGAAATATGTGTGCAAATGTGCTTGATACAAATGATGTACTGAATGTTGTAGTAGCTGTAAGAGCCCCCAATAAAATTTAAAAAAAAGAAAAAAAAAGAGCTTAGGGACGAGGAAACAAAACAACAGCAGACATATGGACTTCATGAATAGATTGGAGGAAGCTGAAAACCGCATCAGTGACCTAGAGGATGGCCAAGTAGAATTTAACATACGTGAACAAAAATCTAATATTATCAGAGAAACTGAAGAAAATGTATGATCTATGACCGATGTTATAAGAAGAAATAACATCAGAATTATTGTCCTACCGAAAGAAGGCACAACAAAAAAGCTATCTGCAACAAGTCAGAGAATTCCTGGAGGAAAACTTCCCTAGTTTAATGAATGAAAACCAGGAAAACATTCAAGAGTCTGAAAGAACACCAGATAGACTGAATCTCAAGGAGAAGTCACAGAGACACATAATAAAGTATCTAATTTTGAGAAAAGGAGAAAATCATGAGAGCAGCTAGGAGAAAAAAAGGAGTCACATAAAAAGGTTCCCAAATAAGAATATTCTCAGACCTATCAGCAGACACTATGAAGAAGAGGAGAGAGTGGAGTAATATAGTCCAAAAAATGACGGAAAATAACACAAACACATGAATACTCAACCCAGCCAAATTATCTCTCAAGATAGATGGAGACGTAAGAGTTTTTCCAGACAAGAAAAAACTTAAAGAAAACATTAGAAGAAACCCACCCCTATAAAAGAGTCTTGCTGACCCACTATGGGCAGAAGAACAGCCCTCATCAAGCATAAATAAGAGAATGTCAGATTGAACAACCTCACTCAGAGGGCATCAAAGAAAAAAAAGTCCTGAAAATAGGAATGGCATAATGGTGGAAAGAAACCAAGAACGATCACCGCCCCCCCAACACACACACATCCACAACACACTGAAAAGAGAGGGAGGTAGGGAAACTCTCAAGACAAAAAGTAGAAGATGACATCACACATTCCACAGCTGGAGACAATAATCCTAAATATCAATGGACTGAACTTGGGAATCAAAAAACTGTGGCTAGCAGACTGGCTTAGAAAACATAACCCATCAATATGCTGCCTACAGGAGACACATCTCAAAAATACAAACAAAAATAGGCTGAGAATCAAAGGCTGGAGAAAGGCATACCAAGCAAACAACAAAGCAACTCTAATCTCAGATAAAATTGACTTCAAAGTGCAAACCATAAAAAGAGATAAGGAAGAATACTATATAATGCTCAAGGGAAAGGTAGACAATGAATCAATAAGCCTTGTAAACATATATTCCCCTAATGAGAGACCTGCTGAATATATAAACCAAACACTCTTAAAGATGAAAAAAGAAGTCACAACCTCAACAATTATAGTTGGTGACGTTAATACACCACTCTCTGAGAAAGACAGATCACAGGGGAAGAAACTCAATAAGGGGGCTAGAGATCTAAATTCTGCAATTAACAAAGTGATTTGGTAGATACCTAGTTTTTCACCCAAATAAAAAACAATTCGGAGGAGGCTCCAAGATGGCGCTGAGGTAAGTAGCGCAAAGGAGGAGCTCCAGTAAGTTTGCTCTCCAGGAGGCCGCATGGAAGTGCTCTGGTGAGTGAAAAAGTCCCTATGAGGGCCACTCCCTGGCCAGGAGGGGACCCTGCCCATATCTTCTTTCTTTTAAGCCCTAGAGGTTCCGATCCTTATATCGGAGGTTTCCCACCTTTGTTTGCCAACCTTTGTTTGCCTTCCCACCAGACAGGACCGTCCCCAATCCACTGCCTAACCTGGACCCTATAAACAGAACGGCCTTTGTGTGAAGCCCCCCATGGCTAGACTAGAACACCACACACCCGCAGAGGAGATCCACTCCCTGCACCCACCTAAGGCAGGCTGCATGTCTCCCAACGATCCCCTCCATGCATGGGGATAAAGGCGACTAAGCCTACAGGCTCAGTTCCCTCCCTCCAGATTCCCAGGGACGAACCACCAGTGGCTTCCGCTGCCTGGGGCCAGTACAACCACGGCCAGTGCGTGGACCGCCTCCTGCCCCAGGCAGCCATGCGTGCCAGGTCAGTGGGGATTTGACCCCACCATTGTGAGGGCCAGATGCACAGGGAGTGGCCCAGCAGTCCCCGCCCACCATTCCCCTGATCTGAGCCCAGGAAGCCTCGGGGTATCCCTCTGGACAGACACGCATGGAAAGGCAGGCCAGACGGGAGTTTTTCAACGCGGCTTTCCCTAGCAAGAACCAGACCTATGGAGTCTGCAATGGCGCCATGGTCCTCCTTCCGCCTGCAGTGGCGCGAGGGTCGGGCCGAATGAGTCCCCAGTGGCACCGCAGTAGTCAGGCCGATTGAGTGTCCAATGGCACTGTGCTTCTCCTCCCGCCTCTCCTAGCTGGGGAGCCTGGACGCTTGAGTCTGGCTCTGCCCTGCAGTCCTCCTTCTGCCTTTACTAGCTGGGGAGCCTGGCTGCTATCTGCACAGTAAAACATAGGCACCCTGTGAAAACACCAACACCCATCATTCTGAAAATACAAAAGAACCTTTGGTAACCAAGGAACATGGTACCAACCTCTTCAAAAGCATCACGTAAACAACAGAATACCACATCAATGCTAATAAGTAAACAAGAAAGAAAAAGCACAGCAACAGATCTCATTGCACTCATAGAAGAATCTGTTGTGGGTCTGCCAAAAAAAAGAAATTCTTAGAAGATTGATTGGAGAAATAAAATAGATGAAGGAAGCTACACAAAGGATGCAACAATAGAGGGGATGAAGGCCACAACAGAAGGGATGAAATTCACAATAGATGGAATGAGGATCAAGCATCAGAGGGAAATACAGGAGCTAACAGGGGAAATAGCAGAAGCTGCACGCAGGGTTGCTGATCTCAGGAACAGATTGGATGAGGCTGAGACTCGTATCAGTGATCTGCAGGACAGTCAGGCTGACCTCAATAAACGTGAAAGACAATCAAACTAGATAATAAGAGAGACAGAGGAAAACCTGAGATCAATGAGCGATGTTATGGAAAGGAACAACATCCGTATCATTGGCCTACCAGAACAAGACACGGTGAGGAAATCAACAGCTAATTTAACAAGGGAATTTCTGAAAGAAAATTCCCTCAACCTAATGAATGAGAAACAGTCTGTAATACAGGAAGCAGAGAGGACACCGAGTAGACTAGACTCAAGGAAGAACTCACCAAGGCATATAATAGCTAAACTATCCAACTTTGACGAAAAAGCGAAAATCGTGAGAGCAGCAAGAAAAAAGAGGATGGTCACATATAAGGGCTCTCAGGTAAGAATATGTGCAGATCTATCAACTGAAACCATGAAGAGGAGAAGAGAGTGGACCAAGATCTTCCAAAAGTGGAAGGAAAACAACGCCTCCCCTAGAATTCTTTACCCTGCAAAGCTGTCTATCAAGATAGAGGGGGAAATAAGGGTCTTCCATGATAAGAAAAAACTTAAGGAATATGCCATGAGACACCCAACCCTAAGGGTCCTCCAAGATATGAAAAAACTTTAAAATTATGCCATAAGACAGCCAACCCTGAGGAAAATCATTGCTGAGTCACTATGGCCAGAAGACCAACACCCACAAAGCACAAACAGGAGACCATCCAATACTCCAACCTCATCCAGAAGCCAACAGACTAAACCCAATCACCAAGAGTATATAGGCACAGGTAGAAAACATAACAATAAAGAAGCCCCCCCCCAATGAAAACACAACAGAACTCTGAAAAGGGGAATAAGAAAACACACACACCAAAAAACAAAGGCCAGCAATGAACCCACAGATTGGGATAATAACTCTAAATATCAATGGCCTGAACTCCATCATTAAAATAAAAAGGTTGGGTGACTGGCCTGGAAAACATAATGCATCAATCTGTTGCCTACACAAAACACATCTTTAAGCTAGCAGACAAGAACAAACTAAGAATAAAAGGCTGGAAGAGGATAGATCAAAAAAAGCAGGGGTTGCAATCCTAATCTCAGATAAAACAGACCTCAAGGTACAAGACATCAGAAGAGACAAAGAGGGGAACTTTATAATGCTCAAGGAAACACTTCACCAGGAACCAGTGAGCATAATAAATATATACGCGTCAAATGAGAGACCCGCAAAATTAGTCAAACAGACTATTCAGAACATGAAAAAAGATGCTACAGACTCAACAATTATAGTAGGATACTTTAACACACCACAATCAGAGAAAGACAGATCTTTGGGAAAGAAGCTCAGCAAAGAGGCTATAGAACTAAATACCACAATAAGGTGACTAGATTTGATAAACATATTCAGGACCCTCCATCCAAATGCAAAGAAATACACATTCTTCTCAAATCCACATGGCACCTTTTCAAATATTGACCATATCCTGGGACACAAGTCAAGCATAAGTAAATTCACACACATAGACATCATACAGATGTCCTTCTCTGACCACCATGCCATAAAACTGGAGACTAATAAAAGGACCAGTAGTAAAACAAGGGCAAACAGTTGGAGGACGAATAACGAACTTCGGCGGCATGAATGGGTAATGATCCAGATTAGAAGGGAGATCAAAACATTCCTAGAAATTAATGAGAATGAGAATGCTTCTTATCAAAACCTCTGGGCTGCTGCGAAGACAGTTATCAGAGGTAGCCTGATTGCAATAGGAGCATATATGAAAAAGGAAGAGAGTCGTATGGCAGACATGCTCTCCCCAAAACTACAACAACTAGAAGAGAGTCAGCAGAATAATCCCTCCAACAGAAAAAGAAAAGAAATAATAAAAACTAGGGCAGAGTTGCAACACTGGAAAGACAAAAAAAACAATGCAAAAGATTAATGCAGCAAAAAAGTTGATTCTTTGAAAGGATCAATACAATCAACAGGCCACTGGCAAACCTGACCAAAGAAAGGCAAGAAAAAGCAACAATCGACAGGATGAGGAATGAAATGGTGGAAATCAAAACAGACCCTAATGAAATTAAAAGGATTGTCACAAAGTACTATGAAAATCTATACTTTAACAAGTTCAACAATCTGAAAGACATGGACAAATACCTGGAAAAACAATCCCTCCATAGACTGTCCCAGGTAGAGGTCAAGGAACTAAACAAACCCATAACAAGAGAGGAGATAGATATGGTTATCAAGAATATAGCAACAAAAAAAGCTCCTGGACCAGATGGCTTCACTGGGGAATTCTACAAGGCTTTCAGGGAGGAGCTGGCACCAATCCTCCACAAAGTTTTGCAGAGTATAGAAAAGGATGGAAAACTCCCCAACTCATTTTATAAAGCCAGTATAACTTTGATACCCAAAGAGGGAAGGGATCCCACAGGAGTAGAAAACTATAGACCAATATCTCTAATGAACATAGATGCAAAAATCTTCAACAAGATATTAGCCAATAGAATACAAAAATATATAAAAAGCATAATCCACCAGGATCAGGTAGGATTCATCCCAGAGATGCAGGGATGGTTTAACATCCGTAAATCCATCAATATTATACATCATATTGATAAGATGAAGGATAAGAACCATATGGTAATATCTATAGATACAGAGAATGCATTTGACAACATCCAGCACCCTGTCCTAATCAAGATGCTCAGACAGATAGGAATAGAAGGTCAGTTCCTCAAGTCAATACAAGCTATCTATGAGAAGCCGGCAGCTAACATAATAGTCAATAAAGAAAAGACTAAAACAATCCCTCTGAAGAAGGGGACTAGACAAGGTTGCCCTTATCCCCACAACTATTCAATATAGTATTGGAGGTCTTAGCAAATAACATAAGACAATGGAAACTCATCCAAGGTATCCAAAAGGGAGATGAGGAGGTCAAATTATCATTTTTCACTGATGACATGATCCTGCACATCACAAATCCCAAGAGCTCCACAATCAGAGTACTAATCACAATAGAGGAATTTGGAAGAGTGGCAGGATACAAAATCAACAAAAAGAAGTCGATTAGTCTGCTCTACACATCTAACAAGACCACAGAAGAGGAGATCAAGAAGGCAGTACCATTTACAATAGCCAAGAATAAATTGAAGTATCTAGGGATATATCTAAGCAAAAAAAAAAAAGATCTATACAAGGAAAGCTACAAAACCCTACTACAGGAAACGGAAAGTGACCTCCACAAGTGGAGGAATATTCCATGCTCATGGATTGGGAGACTCAATATACTAAAGATGTCTATCCCACCCAGGACACTTTATAAGTTCTGTCCCAGCCTGCGGGTCCGTAATTCGCAAGTCCTGGAAGGAGGAGGGGGAATTTGGGAGCCAGGAGAGGCGAGAAATGGAGACGAGACAGTACTCTGATCAAGTCTCTTTTATTGAGTGGAAGGTTCCAACTTATATAGGCCAGCAAAGGGGGAACAAGCTGCAGGTGTTTCCTGAGAAGCCTAATTGCAAAAACAACATATTCCTGTGTGTGGAAAACCCCTGGTATTTTTGGCCAGCTCAGAATGTCAACACTGCCCATAGCAGAACAAACTGCACCTGTGGCTGCAGAGTGGCAAATTACAGAGCTCAAGCAATAAAGATAAAGACAATGGCCAGGCTTCATGGCTCCAGACAGGCAAGGTTATGACCAGGCCTCATGGCTCTGGACAAAGTTCAACGCTATCCCAATCCAAATAACCAACAACCTTCTTCAGAGAACTGGAAAAACAACTTCATATGGAGAGGGGAAAAGCCCAAAATTAGCAGGGATCTCCTCACGGATAAGAACACAATCAGAGGGCTGCCTTTACCTGATTTTCACACTTACTACAAAGTCACAGTGGTCAAAACTGCATGGTACTGGAATGACAACAGATACACAGAGCAATGGAAAAGAATAGAAAACCCAGATATAAAACCATTAGTAGATAGACAACTGATTTTTGGCAAGGGCCCCAAAAGCATCAAGCGGGAGGGTGGTGCCCAATTTAACAAATGGTGCTGGAGACAATGGCAATACACATGTAGAAAAATAAACAAAATTAACAGTGGCATCATCTATTTCCATTTGTGTTTCTTTTTATTATTTAAAATGTATTTTTCGTTTTTGATAATTGTTAAAAAATCATTCTATGAAATCTACATGTAGAAAAATGTAACACCCCTTGCACAAGAACAAACTCGAGGTCGATCACAGACCTGGAAGTAAAACCACAAACCATCAGGACCATTATGCAGAGAATCAGGGAAAATCTAAGAACCTTGGCCTAGGGAATAAAAAGGCTAACCACAATAGGTCAGGGTATACATGCAGGGGAACCTGAAATTGACAAATGGGACTTACTAAGAGTAAAACACATGTGTGCATTAAAGGACTTTACTAAAAGGGTAGCCAGGCAACCCACAGACTGGGAGAGGATTTTTAACAATGATACAACAGACAAAGGGCCTATTAAGAAAATCTAAAATACCCTCATTTCCTGCAAGAAGAGGAAAACAGATAACCCTTTGAAGAAATGGGAAAAAGAACTGAAAAGAAGTTTCACTAGGAAGGAGGTCCATATAACCAATAAACCTATGAGAAAATGATCCCGCTCACTAGCCATCAGAAAAACACAGATCAAAACAACCATGAAATATCATCTAACACCATTGAAGGTAGCCCAGATCAGAAAATCAGAGTGCAACAAATGTTGGAGGGGATGTGGTGAAATAGGAACACTTCAAGATTGCTGGTGGTCGTGTAGATATGTACAGCCACTATGGAAAGCAGTCTAGCGATACTTAATGAAAATGGGAGTTGAGCTACCCTATGATCCAAGTGTCCCACTATTGGGTATATATCCAGAAAAGGCAAGAAATAAACCACAGTCAGTGGTATGCATGCCAATGTTTATTGCAGTACAATTCACAATTGCAAAGACTTGGAAGCAATCTAAATTTCCATCAGTAGATGAATGGGTCAGCAAACTGGCACGTACACTCAATGGAGTACTATGCCTCATTCAAAAACTTGGACAAGCACTTGAAACACATCTTTGCATGGGAAGAACTGGAGGGAATTATGCTAAGTGAAGCCAGTCAATCACAAAAGGATAAGTACTGCATGAGCCCTCTGAGGTAAGTATAAACAGTATGGTGAGTATAAAAGAGAAGACTCCTATACCATAGTAGTTGGTCCAAGATTTAGGGTAAGGGGAGGAGAGAGGACCAAACCCAGGGAGGTACATGTTGTGTGCAACACAGTAATGGGAGAAGGATGAGGGTGTGGAGGAGATAAGGAGATAAAGGAGAGTTCAAAAGTGAGAGGATAACAGAGGGACACTAACCCATGGTGGAGGGAGTACTGGTCTTGTCTCCACAAAAACCAGAATGGGCAAGCAGTTCCTTCAATGAGACACCCAACCCTGAGGACAGTGTGGACGCATGGAAGGATGCAAGAAAACAGAACTACAGAGTTAGACTCTACCAGAGTCAGGTGGACTCCATCCCTAGAAGTGGAGTGGCAGAGAACAGATTGGAGGAGGGGCCAGCATTCCACACCCACAGGAACAAAGACAAGAACGGAGGAAGAGGAAGAGAGCTGGTCCAAGATCCCCACTGACACATGATGCTCAGAGGAATACATCCCTCTGGAGACGCTATGCGCCACAGAAAGTTCTGGGCAAACAATGATTCCTGGGGGCACGAGAGAGGGGAGGAGAAGGGGATGTGGCCAGACATATGCACAGGGGAGGGGGAGCAACAAGTGGTCCGGAATCTATGGAAAGGAGGGTGTGGGAGGCCTGGTCAGAATTTAGCAAGGGCAATGATTCTGTGAGGAAACACTGAATTGCCAATGATGGTGGAACATGATGGTGAGACAGGAGAGAGATGGAAGGAAATAGAGGAAAGACCTAGAAGGCAATGGGCACTTGGAGAGGTCTAAACATAGGTAAGTCCATACATAAATACAGCTATCTATTATAAGGTGGGAATAAATTTAAGAACATGTCTATAGACCAATTCTATGGTAGCAAGTGGACCTTGGGCCATCATCCTGGTGCTCCCTCAATGCAAGAATGCTTTGTTCTATGAATCTGGTATTCCTCGAGGCTCACTGGCCTAACACGATCACTGAAGCTAAATGGTTGCACAAGCAAATGTGGTGATTAAAGCTGATGGTGCCCAGCCATCAAAGGATATATCTGGGATCTTAAAAGCCTGAAGATAAACAATAGACCATTTACATGAGAAGAGACCACACCCACACAAAAGAAATAAACAGCCAGTGGCCTCATGGTGGTGAAAAAGAAAGGTCTAGGCAATAGACATCAAACTGGGGGGCAGGGGGTGGGAAACATATCACTGTGTGCACACATCCCAAAGGTGCCCACTGAGGACATGTGGGAGCATGAGCAAGAGTGGTGAAGAAAGCAAATGGTGCCCAGCTATCAAAAGGTATAGCATAATGGGTATTAAAGGCTTGAACATAAACAAGCAGCCATCTTGCTCAGGAGCAACAAAATCCACCATAAAAGAAGCTCACTTGTCTGTGTGATCATGAGGTGCTGAAACAATCAGGTATCAGGCATCAAAGAACAAAAATCAAAATCAATCGACCAACTGACTCCCAATATCACTGAAGACAAATGGATACAGAGGCAAACAGAGTAGAAGAAACGATGGTGCCCAGCTGCCAAATGATTGAATGCCTGGAGTCTCAAAGACTTGAAGATAATCGAGTCACCATTTAGCACAGAAATAGCAAAGCCCACATGGAAGAAGCACACCAACATGTGTGATCAAGAGGGGCTGAAGGGAGCAGGTATTGAGCATCAAAGAACAAGAATCACATAATTATGAATGAGGGGGAGAGCAAGGTGGGGACCTAAGGCCCACTGGTGGGTAATTGATCACCCCTTTACAGGGGAGCTACGGGAAGGAGACAAGGGGCAGCCAAGCAGTAATGATGCATACAAGTTTCCTCTAGTTCCTGAAGCCTTCCTCCCCACCAACCAGTATGGTCCCAACTCTACCTTGCAAATACAGATGGAATGGAGAAGGTACACTGGTGGTGAGGGGAGCTGGAGATATAGGGAAACCAGGATGGGTGAACCCCTTCGGGCCAGTGGTTAGATTGAAGCTGCTGCAAGGGTGTAGAGAAGGTGGGGTAGAGAGATGGAACCAACTGCAAGGATATACACATAAGCTCCTATATGAAGGATGTTCATCAGGGGAGTGGGTTTGGGGAGAGGTCGGGCAGTGTAAGATATGACAGAACAATAATAATTTATAAAGTATTGAGGTTGGTGGGAAGGAGAGAGCAGGGGAAGAAAGGAAGGGATGGAAAAGCTGGTACTAGGGGCTCAAGGGAAAAGGCAGATGATTGGAGAACGATAATAGCAGTGGACATGTGAAAGTGCTTGGCACAGTATGTTTATTTATGTATTGTTTAAAACGTTGTACAAGCCCCCAATAAAATGATTTAATAAAAAAATACAGACAAAAACAATTCACATTCTTTTCATCCCCACATAGAACATATTCAAAGATAGACCACATTCTGGGACATAAGATGAATCTACATAAATATAAGCACATTGATGTCATACACAACTCTTTGTTAGAGTGCTGTGCCATGAGGTTGAAAATCAACAAAAGGAAGATGACAAGAGCTAGAGAAAATAAATGGGGAATGAATAATTCTCCATTGCAAAAGGAGAGCGTACTGGCCCAGATCAGAGATGAAATTTAAAAATTTAAATAAACCAATGAGAATGAAGACACAACATACCAAAACTTATGGGACACAACAAAGGCAGTCTTCAGAGGAAGTTTCATAGCAATACAGGCACACCTGAAAAAGGAAGAACGTCTCATAACTGATATGTTGGCACAGAATTTACAAGGACTAGAACAGAGTCAGCAGGACAATCCCACTAATAGCAAAATAAAAGAAATAATAAAATTAGGCCTGAGATTCAGGAGAGGGAAAATAAGAAAACAATGGAAAAGATTGATGCTGCTAAAAGTTGGTTCTTTGAAAGGATTAACAAAATTGACAAACCGCTGACAGACTTAACCATAGAAAGGAGGGAAAAAATTTCAATAGCAAGAATAAGGGATGAAAGAGGGTTCATCACAACTGACCCTAATGAAATTAAGAGGATAGTTACACAATACTACAAAGAACTGTACTCCAATGAATTCAACAACTTGGAAGACATGGACAAATTCTTGGAAAATCAGTCCCTTCCTATAATATTCTCATCGGATGTCATGAATCTCAACAGACCTGTAACAATAGAAGAAATATACAAGGTTATCAAGGGATTACCAACAAAAAATCACCTGAACCAGATGGCTTATAGGAGAAATTTACCAAGCATTCAGAGAAAAACTGAGAATAATCCTAAACAAAATTTTCAAAACATAGAAAAAGAAGGCACAGGGGGCCATGTTGGGGATGGGGGTAAAAAAAAAAAAGATAGCAAACTCCCGAACTCCTTCTATGAAGCTAGTGTAACACTCATACCGAAACTGAGCAAAGATTCCACAAGAATTGAGAACTACAAACCAATATCCCAATGAACATTGATGCAAAAGTCCTTTATAAAATACTGGCCAATAGAATACCAAAGTATATAAAACAAATAATTCACCATGACCAAGTGGGGTTCATACCAGGGATGCAGATGTGGTTCAAAATAGGAAAGGCCATTAGTATCATTCGCCACATTGATATGAAAAACTCTAAGAACCACATGATAATATCAATAGATGCAGAAAAAGCATTTGACAACATCCAACATCAATTCCTGTTAAGACATTCTAGAAGATAGGAATGGAAGGAAAATTCCTCGAGACAATATAAGCTATATGAAAAAAACAACAGCCAACTTGATAGTCAATGGAGAAAAGACTAACACAATCCCACTGAAAAAGGGGACCAAACGAGGATGTCCCTTCTTCCCACTCTTGTTCAATATTATACTGGAGGTTTTAGCTATCAATATAAGACAAAGAAAAGACATCAAATGTATTCATCTGGGGAAGGAAGAAGTGAAATTATCGTTATTTGCAGATGATATGATTTCACATATGGAAAACCCCAAAAGCTCCACCAGGGGAATATTGGAAACAATGGAGGAGTATGTTAGAGTGGCAGGATACAAGATCAACTAATCAGAAGTCCACCAGACTGCTGTACACATCAGATAAGACCAGAAAAGAGGAGATAAATAAGAGGTACCCTTCACAATAGCCACGCACAAATTTTAATATCTAGGTATATACCTGAATAAATGAACAAAAGATTTATATGATGAAAACTACAAAACACTATTACAAGAAACTGAGTGACTTCAACAAATGGAAGAATATCCCATGTTCATGGATCAGAAGACTCAATATAGAAAAGATGTCAGTTCTAGCCAAGGCACTATATAAGTTTAATGCAATGCCGAAACAATTCCCCTCATCTTTCTTCAAAGAAATGGTCAAAATGATTACCAACTTCATATGCAAAGGGAAGAAGCCCAAATTAGTGCAGATCTCCTTAAGAAGAAGGACACCATAGGAAGGCCTGCTTGACATGACTTTAGCACATACTATACAGCCACAGTGGTCTAAACAGTGTGGTATTGGCATAATGATAGATATTCAGAGCAATGGAAAAGAATTGAAAACCCAGAAATAAAAACATCAGCATGCAGACAACTGATGTTTGATAAGGGTTCAAAAAATATCAAATGGGAAGCAGATGCCCTTTTCAACAAGTGGCACTTGAAAAAATCGATATCTTCTTGTAGAAAAATGAAGCAAGACCCTTACCTCACTCAGTGCACTAGACTAAACTCAAGGTGGATCACAGACCTTTAAGTAAAACCCCAAACTATTAGGGCCATCAATAAGGGAATTGGGACTAACCTGAGAACATTGGCATAGGGATTACATAGGCTATCAGAAATAGGGAAGGACACAAACACCGAAGAGGCACAAATAGACAGGTAGGATATACGGAAGACTAAACACCTGTGTGCATCGAAAGAATTCGCCAAGAGAGTAAAAAGAGAACCCACGGACATCTTTAGCAATGACAAATCAGATAAAGGCCTTATTACTAAAATCTACAATACCCTGATAGCTCCCAAAAGGAGCAAAACTAGCTGCCCACTGAAGAGGTGGGAAAAGGACATGAACAGAAGTTTCACAGAGGCAGAAATCTGAATGGTCAATAAACATTTGAGAAAATGTTCCTGATCATTGGCCATAAGAGAAATGCAAATCAAAACAACAATGAGATACCACTTAACAAGTACAAGGATAGCTCAATTCAAAAAATCAGAAAGCAATAAGTGTTGGGGAGGCTGTGGGGAGACAGGAACACTTATCCACTGCTAGTGCCAGGAACACTTACCCACTTATCCACTCCTGTAGGTAGGTATAGTCACTATGGAAATAAATTTGGCGATATCTAAAACAGAAGGAAATTGAGCTACCAAATGACCCTGCAATTCCCCTACTGGACATATACTCACAAGAGGCAAGCAAAAACCACAACCAGACATCTGTGCTCCACTGTTCATTGCAGCACAGTTCACAGTTGCAAGGAGTTGGATGCAGCCCAAATTTCATCACCTGACAAATGGATTAAAAAGCTGTGGTACATACATACAATGGAGTACTATGCATCACTGTAAAGCAGTGATGACTGCATGAAGCACATCACTGCATGGGACGAACTGGAGGAAATTATGCTAAGTGAAGTTAGCCAAGCGCAAAAGGACAGGTACAGCATGAGTCCACTGAGGTAAGTATAATTTTAAAAAATGAAAAAGGGGTATCTTGGGTAGCTACTGCATTCAGAAATGCCTGGGGAGAGCCCTGGGTAGTATGGCAGGGGCCAGACCAAATTCAGGGCTACATATGGTAGCCAACTGGAATGGGGGGATGGGGTGGGACGTGGGGCAAATGGTGATATGTAGATGTGTACTAAGCCACTCAAGGGGAGTGTATTGTTTGTATCTCCACAGGGAAACAGGGGCCGAATTTAAACCCAGTGACCCAGGATGTGAATGCAGTATGACAGCATGGGTGGGGACACAATGGAGGAGTCTGAGCACACAACCCCAATCCCAACTACAGGGGCAGCCACCTCTGCACCAGCAGAGTTTGCCTTGGAGGTCAGCACTTGAAGCTGCAGCTTGGGGTGTGAGAGATGATTGACCAGAGCACATGGAACAAATGAAGACGGAATAAGAGAGAATGGAGTGCATCCTGGTCCACTGAGCCTTCAGGATGATATCCCCACTCAGAACAACTGATGCACAAAGAAGATCATATGGCCAGCCCCACTATGAAATACAGCTACTATTGCTGACCTTTAGGGGTCAACAATGGAGAAACAGGGTCAGAATTATACCCTGTGTGACACAATCACACCAGGGAAAAGCACTAAGGGTGTGCAACAGAGTGTGGAGCTCCAGACAGAGTGACAGGGATAAAAAGCGTTGCGACCAGGGAGTGGCACCCTATCTGACTCAACCAGGGGACACTCCTAGAGGTCAATGAACAGACCTTGAATTATTTACAGGTTTTTATATTGTTTTTTTTTTTTACATATATATGTAGGACATTGGGGTTTTTTGTTATCATTGCTTTATTTTCTTCAGTTGCTTCATTTTTGGAAGCCTTTTTTGGGTACATATTGTTACCTTTGCAGGTGTACCTAAATAAGATAGGCTGGATGAACAGGTTGGAGCCAAAACGACGGGACTGATGGATCTGGGGTGGGGAGCATAGGAGAAGGGGAGGAGGGGGAAAGGAGATGGTGCTGACCAACCCAGGGATAAGGGTATATCAATTGATCCAAAATCAGAGACAAGGCGGATGAGTGAAGTCCAATAGGGAATGATCAAGAGTAATGTAACAGAGAGAAAATACTGAAACTCAACTGGAGACTGAGCATGATAGTGGGACAGAAGGAAAGTAAAAGGAAATAAAGGAAAGAACTAGGGGGAAAAGGGCATTTATAGAGGTTTAAATACTGGCATGTACATAGGTGCATATATTTATATGAGACGATGGGTGAAATAGATCAATGAGCATATACATATAGGCTTAGTAGTAGAACAGCAGAAGGGCATTGGACCTCCACTCAAGTACTTCCTCAGCGCAAGAACACTTTGTTCTATTAAATTGGCATTTCATGATGCTAACCTCCCCGACACGATCCCTGAAGACAAATGTGTGCATAAGTAAAGGTGGTGAAGAAAGCTGATGGTGCCCAGCTATCAAAAGATATAGTGTCTGGGGTCTTAAAGGTTTGAATAAACAAGTGGCCATCTAGCTCAGAAGCAACAAAGCCCACATGGATGAAGCACACCAGCGTGGGGGACCATGAGTAGTCAAAGGGATCAGTTATCAGGGTTTAAGAACTAAAAATCATAACATTGTGTGCTCACTTTCCTGATATGATCGCTGATGACAAATGTGTGCATAAGCAAATGTGGTAAAGAAAGCTGATAGTGTCCGGCTATGAAAAGATATAGCGTCTGGGTTCCTAAAGGCTTGAGTAAACAAGCGGCCATCCAGCTCAGAAGCAACAACGCCCACATGGAAGAAGCACACCAGCCAGTGTGACCACGAGGAGGTGAAGGGATCTGGTGTCAGGCATCAAAGAACTAAAATTATATCATTATAAATGAGGGGGAGTACAGATTGGTGACCCAAAGCCCATCAATAGGTGAAGCGACATCCACTTACAGGTGAAGCGACATCCACTTACAGAGGGGTTGCAGGGAGGAGATGAGCCAGTTAAAGCACAATGTAGTAACAATGAAATATGCATCTTTCCTCTAGTTCTCAAGTGCTTCCTCCCACACACTATCATGCTCCTGGTTCTTCCAGACAAGTCCAGCTAGAGCAGGGGATGTACACTGGAGTTGGAAACATGGGGAATTTAGGATAGATGTTCCCTCAGGACTAGTGATGGGAGTAGTGATACTGGGAGGGTGGAAGGATGGTGAAGTAGAAAGGGGGAACCAATTTCAGGGATCTACATATAACCTCCTCTCTGGGGCAAGGCCAACAAGGAAGTGAGTGAAAAGACATATTGGACAGTGTACTATATGAAAAAGCAATAGCAATTTGTAATTATTAAAGGTTCATGGGGTGAGGGGGTAAGGGAAATATGGAAACTGGAACAGGGGGCCTAGGTGGAGGGAGGAAGTTTTGAGAGTGATGATGGCAACAAGTGTGTAAATGAGGCCTGCATGTAATTGATGTATGAGTACATCATATGGGAGATGTATGAGTACCCAATAAAATGATTCATTAAAAAAGGGGGTGAGGGGGAAGGAGGAGATTATACCAAGGGCTCAAGTGGAAAATGTTTGGAAATGAATGTGGCAACATGTGTGCAAATGTGCTTGATACAGATGATGTATGGAATGTTATAATAGCTGTAAGAGCCTCCACTAAAATTATTTTTTCAGAAAAGAAAGAAACTGTCTAGAAAAGAATGATGGCAACATATGTACAAATATGCCTGATACATTTGATGTATGGATTGTAATAAGCATTTAAGAGTCCTCAATAAAGTGATATATGTATGTGTGTGTATATAACTTTTGTTAACTTTATGAAAAACTGAAATTAAAATAGACACATTTGCGATACTTTGCAAACACTAATTCAGGCTACTGAGAGTATCAGCCAGCTATACACATTAAAAAGTGTGGATTATAAAAATTAGCCACCTGAATAAAAATGGATAGAGTCAGTTTACTAGATTTAGAAGTAATCTTAATTTGCATGCTAATTATGTGCTAATTACACTACAAATCAGCAAAGGCCAGGGAACCTCTTCTTTGTTACATTCTGTAAACCTTTCATTGACTTTGCTGTCTAAATAAAAAATAACTTATTGTGAAACAATCCATTTAAAAATAATCTGATCTCTTACTATTGTGGACCTTTGCCTATTAATTATTCTGAAACTGTGAGTGTCACTACCCAGCCCATACCAGCTCTGCTGTCCAGATGAATCACATGTCAAGGACACACAGGCCAATACAGGTATTCAGGCCATGTTGATACTGTCATTGAATTGATGCCATTCTCATAGATAACCAATAGGACAGAGTAAAACTGTCCCTATTGGTTTTGAAAACGGTAACTCTCTATGGAAGCAGAAAGCTTCCTCTTTTTCCCATGGAGTGGCTGGAAGTTTTGAACTGCTGACTTTTCAGTTCAACACCACTACACCACCAGCACAAGGCATGGACTATCTCTCTTCACCATTCAGGGCAGTTCCAGGTTCTATTTCTGAACCTAGGGACTATTGACCTTGTGGGCTGGATAATACTTGGTAGCAGGGGCCTTCTCATCTTTCATACCAGTGGGTGTTTCCTGAGGAGGACTCAAGAATGCAGCTAAGGGAAATCAAGGGCATGATTTGCATTTTATATTTTATTTTACTTAGTGAATATATAAATAACAGAATATGTACTATCTCAACAGTTTCTACATATATAATTCAGGGACCTTGATTACCTGCTTCTAATTGTGCAACTCTTGGGATTACTCTTTTCCAAACCAGCCACCACTATTCACATGACCTAAAGTCCCCCTAAGCAACAACGACCCCCTTTTCCACCTCCCTCCTGATAACTTCTAAGAAGCTTTGGTCTCTATAGATTTGTTTATTTCACAAAAGTTAGGTCATATTCTATTTCTGGGCCAGATTAACATTCATCGATTGCCATTGCATGTGCAAATCATTCAGCAGCTCTTGACCCAGATGTGGGACTAGGGGCCGAAGCCCAGACTCCCAAATATTTGTATCCCAAATAGTTTCAGCCCTTGGGGCTGAGGGGTACCTCAGAGGTGACAGAAGGATCTTCCCACAGAATCATTGGGTAATATTGTTGGGTGACTGCTACCATATTTCACCATTTGCAGATTTGAAGGATCATCAAAGCCCGAGGTCACGTTGGAGGAAGCCATTGGGCATGGTGATGCCCTGAAATGTTTGAGAAGACATACCTTGTACCTTAGCATCCTGGTCTTGGACCCAAAGACCAAACACGTCCTATGGGTTCTTACACTTTTGCAAAACAAGAGCTGAAGGCCTAATCTTATGAACTAGTCTTGAAAAACTCATGGGGAAATTCTGTTATTTTTGACCCTCCCTTTGCCATGAACTTTTGAAAACCCCTCCCTATCGCCCTTATTTATGCGTTTCTTTTTTAAATATCTAAATTTAATTCATTTTTAGTTGAGATATTTCCATAGTTCAAAACCCAAACTGTATGCGAAGGCATTGGGATGTGAGGGAGAGTCTTTTTCCATGTTTCTCTGGTGCTCCCCAAGTTCCCTAACCATAAATTAAGTACCCTCACCAATTTCCTCTTTGTTCGCTCAGAGAAATTCTATTTCATTCTTTTTTATCTCCTTTCAGATTTTGCTTGGGGAATTTGTCTTGTCAATGTTTCTAGTTTTGTGACTGCCCACAGCAAAGTGCTTTTTCTTCTCCTGTAATTGGAGGTCTTAGAACAGGTTGTTCCTTTGCAAAACATCCTCTGTACAATTTGTTATAATTTGGACTACATTTTGAATAGCTTGATTCTATTCTACAAAGACTAATACTTTTGAAAACCACTCTAGCCCCTGTAAGAAACCCTAAAATGGGGAAGTCCTTTGTCACTGCCCTAAGAAAAATATCTTCCTTAGTGAGGAAGACGAGACAACCCATCTGAAACAAATGATTCAAGTAAATGGGGCATATGGGAGACTCAAGGAGCTAGTCTACAGAGGTTGAGAGATGTGGCCTTTATATGGCTGACCATCAGTAACCTTGTGGTTACTTGGCTTTAGAGTTAGAGTAGATTTAGGTTCTAATGCTGGGTCAATTCTCTTAATGTCTCTGAGTGAGCCCTGGTTTTTTCCTTTGTAGTGTAAGGATAATAATTTACACCATGTATTGATTTTTAATTGTATTTTTTAAGTTTGTATTGTAAATTATGTGAAGGTTTAGGTGAAGAGCAGATCATCAGTGATATGCAACAATTCACACATATTTTATTTCAAGGCATCCATTGCAATCCCCTCAGGGTACCACCATTCGTTGTACTGTTAACCCTGTGTTTTCCCGGTCTTTCTTAACCCCTAGAACTCTGGCTGCCCTTTGGTAAATACTGCATTTTCTTTCTTAAATGGGTGACTAGCCTAACCTGGGGGAAAATTCATTTCAGACCTGTGACCAAGGGTGATAGTCTTTGGGATCCCATGAGTCTCTATCTGACCAGGAAGTTCTTTATAGATTTGCTATGACTCAGAATTGGTTTGATGGTGGTGAATTGATTTTCTTTTTTAGTTCCTCATTTTTCTCCCACTCTATTCAGGACCATCTAAACGTGATCCTTTTTAGAATTGTGGTATCTGGGCATAATCTAGTTCTTCTGGTTTCAGGGTTGTTGAGAATGATATTTGTGTGGTCCATGAGTCCATCGGACTAAGGGTTTTCATATGCCTTCTGATATCCCATGGACTGTTTTCTTAAAATAATTTTACTGGTTGCTCATGCAACTCTTAATCACAATCCATCCATCCATTGTGTTGAGCACATTTGTACATTTGTTGCCATCATCATTCTTAAAACATTTTCTTTCTACTTGAGCCCTTGGTATCGGCTCCTCATTTTCCCCCTCCCTCATTACTCCCCTCTCCTTCATAAACGCTTGATTATTTACAAATTATTATTACTTTGTCATATCCTACACTGTCTGATGTCCCCCTTCACCCACTTCCCCATTGTCTGTACCCCAAGAGAAGAGGTTATATGTGGATTCTTATAATCAGTTCCCCCTTTCTACCCAACCTTCCCTCCACCCTCCTGGTGTCACCACTGGCCCTGAAGGGATCATCTGTCCTGGAGTCCCTATGTTTCCAGCTCCTGTCTGTACCAGTGTACATCCTCTGGTCTAACCAGATTTGTAAGGCAGAATTGGGAACATGATAGTGGGAAGAATGAAGTATTGAAGAACTAGAGGAAAGCTGTATGCTTCATCACTGCTACACTACAGCCTAACTGGTTCGTTTCCTTCCTACAACCCCTCTGCAAGGGGAAGTCCATTGCCTACACATGGACTTTGGGTCCGCAACCTGTACTCCCTCTCATTCACAATGATATGATTTTGTTTTGCCTAATACCAGATCCTATTAATACCTCGTGGTCACACAGGCTGGTGTGCTTCTTCCATGTGGGCTTTGTCTCTTCTGAGCTAGGTGGCCCCTTGTTTACCTGCAAGCCTTTATGACCCCAGATGCCATATCTTCTTATAGCCAGGTATCATACAGCTATCTTCACCACAATTGCATATGCACACTTTTGTCTTCAGCAATCATGTCAGGAAAGTGAGCATCATGGAATGACAAATGAATAGAACAAAGTGTTCTTTCATTGAAGAAGTATTTGAATGGAGTCCCAATGTCCATCTGTTGCCTTAAAACTGAACCTATATGTGCATGTAAATCTGTTTCCCCATCATCTTATATAAATAAATTTACCTATGTACATGCCTGTATTTAGACCTCTATAAATGCTCTTTGCCTCCTATTTCTTTCCTCTATTTCCTTTTACTTCCCTCTTGCCCCACTATCATGCTCAGCCTACTTTTGGGTTTCAATAATTTCTCTCGGTTATCCTACCCATGATCAATTCCTATGAGACCTCTAACACTCTCCTTGCCATTAATTTTGGATTACTTGTTTTTCCCTTGTCCCTGTGTTAGTCAACATCAACTCCTTTCCCCCCCCCACCTTCCCCTCTTCCATATCCCCCTGGAACCATTGGTCCCATGGCTTTCTCCTCCAGATTGATCATCCAGCCTATCTTATCTAAATAGACCTGCAGAGATAATATGTACAAAAAATTAAGGCATAGAAAAATGAAGCGACAAAAGAAAATGAAACAACTATAAGAAAAAACATTTTTATCTCTACAGGTCTGTCTAGATAAGATAGGTGGGATAAACAATCTGGAGGAGAAAACAATGGGATTGATGGTTCTGGGGGGACATGGGAGAAGGGGAGGCAGGGGAAAAGAAGTGGATGTTAACAAACTCAGGGACAAGGGAACAACATGTGATCCAAAATCAATGTTGAGCCTTCTTCAAAAAATGGAGTTCCTCTAGAAGGACAAAGTCGGAGGACTAGCTTTTCCTGATTTTAACAGTTACTACACAGCCACATTGGTCAAAACAACTTGGTACTGGCTAACAAGAAATACTCAGACCAATGGAAAAGAGCTGAAGACGCAGAAGTAAAAACATCAGCCTACAGGCAAGTGATTTTTGATAAGGGCCCCAAAAATATCAAATGGGAAGTGGATGTCCTCTTCAATAAATGATGCTGGAAAAAAATAGATATCTACCTGCAGAAAAATGAAGCAAGATTCTTACCTCACTCCAGGCACAAGGATAAACTCATGGTGGATGGCAGACCTTGAGGTAAAGCCCCAAACTACTGGGGTATATAAAATGTATAAAAAATAAGACAGAGCAAAACAAAGCAACAAAAGAAAATAAAACAAGAACAAATAAACCCTTAAACTGTTGAAGGTCTAGTTGTTGACCTTTAGGAGTGCTTTCGTCTAGAGTCTGATGGGGTGCCATGCCCTGGCTCCAAATCTATTTTTGGTATTCCCTGTGGACTTCTTTTTCTGCTTTACTTACTGTTCTGTTGCATACTCTTAGTGTTTCATGTCAGTTTTTTGGGGTCTGATTGGGTTCAATTCCTGCAATGTGTACCCTGTGTTGTTCCCCAAAGTGCTATGGGTCAGTAAGGGACATTGTGTCTCATAGTGGGGCTGACCCTATGGTCCTCTCTGTGTATTGACTGCTAAGAGGGTAGCAATATTGTTTTAAAAGCTTCCCCCCTTCATTTGGCCCTGTGTGTTCTGATCAGACAGATCCCTCTCCCTGAGGTGTAGGTTCAGTGTTGTCACCCAAAGTAAATTCTTCTGCGGAGAGGTTGGGCTGTCTATGCCATTGGGATTGAAGCCGGCCTCTCAGGCCTCTCTACTGGTTCCCTGCTTCAAGCCAGTGTGCTGTGTTCTCATCTTGGAGCACTGGGTTGATGTCTGGTCCCTCTTTTTCTATGAAAATATAAATGATACCCTCCCCTTGGGTGGGTTAGTTCCCTGCTCCCCCACTACTCATGTGTTTTTTCTTCCCCTCCCCACCCCCTTCGTTTTAGTTGGCTATCATGTGTATCCCTGGATTGGGGTTGACCCCTGCCATTCTACCTGGATCTCACCCCCACGGACTTTTTTTGAGGACTTATTTGAGACCGTAAAGATCAATCCCTAGTAGACAATGAAAGTGCAATAAATATTGATTGTCCTCTTTTTTCTTCTCCTTTTAGGAGAAACTTCATGATATGTGCAGCCACAAGGAGTGTGTGTGCGTGTGCGTGTGTGTGTGTGTGTGTGTTGGAAGGAGGAAAACTAGTAGTCAGAACCATGAGTTCTGAGGAATGAGAAGGGAGAGTGACTTTGGCAGGAGACCCAGTGGGGCACAATGTCTTCATAGAAACTGATACTGAATGCACAAGGTAAAGTTTCTCTGCTGACTTCTAAGGTGATAAATGCAATGAGGGACGGGGTGGGGATAACTTTGACAATATATGAGCATCACTCTGGTGTAGTAAAAGTGACATTTGGATGGGGTTTCTTTGGGAGCACGTGAAGATTGGTGTGGAGAGACAGTACTGTCGGTGCAAGTGACAGGCTCTGAGACCTGGTACCTGGCTAGCCACGGAAGATGAGGGTGGGCTAAAAGCAATGACCAAGTTTCCAGCCAGGGAGACTGGAGTGCTGATGCTGCCTTTATGAGAGCAAAGGAGGGAGCTCAGTTTGGAAGGAAAAAGAAGAATGGTATGTGGGATCTGTGTCCTAAGGGACAGCAAGCTACCTAAGCAGAGCAAAACAGGAGTAAGTAGCTGGAGAGTATTCCCCACAAATGGAGCAATGCAGTAGGAAAGGTGAGCATCCTGAAGGGGCCCAGGGCTTGGGCAGCTCATACTGTGCCAGTTCCCCTGTTTTCTCATCCGGCAGCATTCTCCCCAGAGCAAATTAGCCTAAATGAGAGAGGGAGAAGCAGAGCGTGGCTTATAGATGTTGATTTGAAATTAAGGCTTTCTGGATTACCATGGTGACTGAGGCAAGGAACGTGATTCTTTTCCCATGAATCTCATCCTGTGATTATGTCCCTTGTACTGCCTGGTAACAAAGGTATAGAGTAACCCTGCTTGCCTAATATTCTGAGTCATGTGACAGCTAGATGAGGGAGCGCACTCTGACAAGATAGATTTGGGAAATCTCTGCCACTTCCCTGCCCACTGAGTATTGGTCCTGGACGCAGAACTCTGATCACTTTTTCCCACACCCCCTTCTTTTGCTTGGGCACTGAAGCCTGGGTTGAGGGAGCTAGGGATGTGCCAAGAGAAAGGTGGCCTTCATGTTATTGACCTTTAATGTGCTGATTCCTCTGGGTACATTCCTAGCTCCCTGTCCTGATGGCTGAATGAACTCACTACTATAGGCTGGCCATCAGAGAGGCCGTAAATTGTCTGATTCCATTTACATGCAGTATCTAGAATGGGCAAGTCCAAAGAGACCAAAAGTAGCTAGCAGTTGCCAGGGGCTGAGAGAGAGGGTAATTGAGAATAAACCCTTAATGCACATAGGCTTTCTTTTGGTATGATGAATGAATATGTTTTGGGATTGAATCATTCTGTGAAGGTAGTTAAGGCCACTGAAGTGTACACATTAGAAGAGTAAACTTAATGGGATGTGATTTATACCTCAATGGAGCTGGTCTTTCAAAAAACGCCAGGTTGATATCTGCATCCATGTTTTATGCAAACGCTAGAAGTATGCATATGCCTTGGAGGATAGCTGCATTTTCTGTCAAATTTTGTCTTAAGAGTTGGTGTTTTTTATAAATATTTGACAACTACTTTAATGTTTCCGAAATCCATCTCGACTAAAACTGAGACATTCTGGGGATGGTGTAAAGGTCAGCAGAAGCAGGGTTGTTTTCTTTAAGGATGAGGCTGCAGGGTAAAAGAGAAGTGTAATGGGTTGAATTGTATTCCCCCCCCCCAAGAATTATATACTGTAAATACTAATCCCTATCCCCAAATCCACTGCCATCGAGTTGATTTCAACTCTTAGCAGCTCTATAGAGGGCTTGTGATCTTGTCAATACTTCAGGGAGCAGACACCCTCATCTGTCTTCCACAGAATGGCTGGTGGGTCAGAACTGCTGACCTTTCAGATAGTGACCCAAGTCTTGTCCCACTGCCTCAGCAGGCTCCATCTCATTTCTATTAATATGGCTACAATCTCATTTAGAAAAGTTTTTGTTGTGCTAATGAGACAGAATTAATGTAGAGTAGGTTGTAAGTCAATCTCCTTTGAGATATAAGAGATAAAATAGGCAATAGAGATAAGCAGAGCTGGGGGAAGAGCAAGATGAGATGAAGATCCCTAGAAAGCAGAAGCTCAGAGGAGAAAAGAAGCTTCCTCCAGAACAGAGAGAGAGAAAAAAGCCTTTCTCCTGAATTTGAACGTCTATTCTCCATAATGGTGCAAAAATTAATTTCTGTTAGTTCAAAACATCTATTTAGGATACTTCTGTTAGAATGTGTGCCAGATAACAAGATAAAAGGAGTAAACAAAAAGCGAAAAACCCAAGAAGCCCCATGACTGTGCTTATGGTTGCTGTTCAATGTGTTGGAGTTGGGTTTTTGACTCATGGCAACACCACAAAACAGACCCAAAGTGCCCTGGAGGGTTTTCTTGGCTGCAACCTTTACAGAAGCAGGTGGCCAGGCCTTTCCCCTGTGGGAAGACTCTAAACTGTCGACCTTTGGTTAGCAGCTAAGCTAAGCACTTCACTGTCACCTCGCCAGGTGAAAGTGATGAGTGGATGTATACCTTTGGACCTACAAACATTTCATAAAGATGTCCTAGTTAAGACTGAGCTTAAGACCTAGGTTGCTACTGGAAAGAGCTGTAATTCGAACCCGCCAGCCCTCACTCCATGGGAGAAAGATGCGGTGTAACAATTACAGTCTTGCGAACCTTGTGGGGCATTTCGCCTCTGGTGAAATGAGTTGGAAACTGACTTGTCAGCAACAGATGTAAGGTTTCCTTGAAGTCCTTGGGTGTTACCATGGTTACTGTGATCGGGCTACTAACCCAAAACTTGACGGTTCAAATCTACCCAGAATAAAGTCCTGGTGATCTACTTCCAAGAAACCAGTCTTTGAAAGCTCAATGGAGCATGATTGTATTTTGACACTACTCAACAGCAACTGGCTTTGGGTTTTTTAAAGATAAATTGTGCTCATCTCCCTTCGCCAAGAGTCTAGGTTTGCGCGCATTTAACCTCGAGGCTAAAGCATTGAATTCCTCTCAATATTTTGAATGTGCTATCAAGTCTGTTTTCAATAAATGTTTTTCGGGACCATCACATCTGTCCTGACTCAAAGCAAATAGAGCAATAGAACAAAACTTTGGGGAGCAGATAAGGAGAAAAGAGTGTGTGCGGATGAATCCTTTAGTCTTAGGTATTAAGAAGCCAGGCAGGCTGGGTTTCTGGGGTGGAGGGAGACCTTCACCCTTGTGAGTTGAAGGTAAATTACAATCACATCCTCATAATTAATGTTGTTCCACACAATATCCTTCCATAATAGTACTATCTTAAAGTCACTTCTCATAAGCACATGGTTGATTATATCTCCTTACAGAAGCAGACATCTTTTCTTCTCTTCCTGCTGCGTCACCCAAAGCCACCCCAACCCCTCATGCCTTTCCCCCAATGCAAGTAGTAGGTTACCTCACTTGTGAGCTCTGGGACCTTAATGAGATACCACCCACCTTTGACACATGTAACTACTGAATATGCATGTCTTATGGCTACCTATAAATATTCCAAGATAGTAAAGGTTTGCTTTCACTTCTTCCATTTCTACGTAGTTCATCAAGAGGAGTTGAGGTGAGCATGCTGCCATCAAATGTGTTTGATGCCTCTATTTTATTCTATCTCCTATCTTTCCTATCCTCTATAACTTTACTATAATATTCATATAGTATCGCTGCACAATTGTGCCTACTGGCCCTTCAGTTGCGGGAGGCTGGTGTCCTCTGGCCCAAAATATCCTCACAGCTGTTCTTTGTTTGAACCCATTGCTGCAGCAGCTGTGTCAATCTATTTTGGTGAAGGTCATTTTTTTTTTCACTGCTCCACTACTTACCAAGCATGACGTGCTTCTTCAGGGAGTGACCTTTCCTGACAAGCTGCCCGAAGCAAGTGAGATGAAGCCTCACTACCTTTGTCTTTAAGGAGCCTTCTGCCTGTACTTCTTCCAAGACAGACCTGTTTGTCCAGGGTATATTCAAGAATCTTCACCGACCCTGCTGTGATGGGTACATGCCATAATTCAAAAGCCCATTCATCCTCCCGTCTTCCTTATTCAATGTCCAACTTTCCCATGCATAGGAAACAATTGAAAATGCCATGGCTTGGGTCAGACAAATCTAAGTCCGCAAAACAAGATCCTTGCTTTGCAGTACTTTGCAGAGGTCTTGTGCAGCAGTTTTACCCAAGACAATGCTTCATGTGATCACTTTACTGCTGCTGCCAGAAGTGATTGTGTAGCCAAGCAAGACATGATCCTTGACAATGTTGATTGACGTTTCCCTGCATGGTCCAGCACACCACCTCATCCACGATGTCATGAAGATTTCACCTTAGACTTATGGGAAATCCAGTTTAAGAAATGTTTATTGCACATCAACCGTGAGCAAGTCATCAGGGAAGAACGAAGTGACTCCCAGGTTGATGTATAACTGCACAGCAGTGCTGACTAGCTGTCAAAATCCTCCAGAGAACATACCAAAATGAAGCTTACAATGCCTCAAGTTCAACATGTTTGGGCACCTTCATCATTTGTTTTTATGCCCACCCAATCATTTGAACCATCCTAGTAATCCCAAGCTCTGCCTCATGAATATACAGAAAGAATGACAGACTATTTGCAAGGTCTAGACAGGTCTCTGTAACAAACTCAATGTCCGATCTTGGCTAAATAACCCACCTTTGTGTATTCTTTTTCAGAACAAGAGGAAGAGCAGCGTGCCCAGTTGATAAGGCTACCCCCACCATGGGTAGCTGTCATCCACTTTCAAACACAGTATGTCTGAGGACCAAGCTTTTCACATTGCCCAAAAGAATTGCACAGAGATTGCATCTACTTGGAGACTGAAAAATGGGTTTAGGCCTTTTGCTGCTACCCATAGCCATCTAGTACTCAGAACTGAAAGCCATCTAGTACTCAGAACTAATAAAGTATTTGGCATCCTGCCTGACATCGCAGCTGCTCAATCACTGGTACCAAGCATTAGGTCACTAAGATGGACCCACAGAAGATGCCACATCCTGATTTGTGTAGTTGCCTGAAAGGTATCCACAGTTAGGTTTTGGGAGTTTGAAGTATGTAAATATGAGGAAGAGTTCAGGGCCTCACGGAAGCTGTTTAATTGAGCCCCCTTCTCTCTGCCTGCACACAGGTCTTTCCTTCCGTGAACATATCACACGTTTGAAGAGCAAGTGCATGTGTTCACTTCTTCGACGTTCGGGGTCACCACGAAGCTATGTTCCATGTGACCAGAATCTGGGTAGGTTTCAGTCACTGGGTCTTCTGTAGGACACCGACCAAGTGGTTGGAAACCCCTGACAACTCCGTGGGAGAAAGATATGGCAGTCTGCTCCCCTAAAGATTTACAGCCTCAGGAACCGTCTGCACAGCTCTCGTCTGTCCTACAGGGTTTCTGTGAGTTTGCGTCAAATGGACAGCAGTGGGTGTGTGTGGTTTGGATTTATAGCTCCTGTAGGAAACCCATTGACTTCTTGGTTAAATGCTTGGCTGCCACCTAGTGGCTCTACTGGAGAAAAGATCTAACAGCCTACTTCTGCAAAGATAAGAACCTTGGAAACCCTTTGGGGCTGTTCTATCTTGTCATAGAGGGACAGTGTGATTCGGAATCAACTCATTAGCACATGAAAACCTACCTTGGGTACCGAGAACAGTGCTGAGAAGATATTAGATTCTCAGGAACCAATTGTGGAATTAGTGAAAGAATTTATGAGATGTGTGAAATTTATGTGACCTTGAAGGACAGCATGATGGTTGAATTTGTGTACCCAAAGCTATGTGTCTTACACCCCAACCTCTATGCCTATGTGAGAATGGGTGGCCTTTGTTATGGTAATAAGACAGAATCAGGGGGCTGAGCCAGGTGGCATAAGTGGTTGAGTGTGGTACTGCGGCCCACGCGCTTGGTGGTTCAAATCCAGTGGCGGCTCTCAGGAGCAGTGCTGGGTAGCTCCCACGACCACCAGAGGGCAGTGATGCACAAAAACAGAAACAAAAAAAAGCAAAACAAAAAGACAGAATCGGGGTAGGGTATGTCTTGAGTTAATCTTTTTGTTGAGAGACTAAACAAGCAAGCCATAGAAACAGAGATGGGGGAAGACTGATGTCAAGACACATGGAACCAAGAGACAGAAGCTGAGGAAACAAGGACTCCTCAACAGTCAACAGAGAGAGAGAGAGAGAGAGAGAGAGAGAGAGAGAGAGAGAAGACTTGCCTGCCCTCAAACCTATGCCCTAAATGCTAGCATCTAGCCTCCTAAACGCAGAAAATATATTGCTGTTTGTTAAAGTCACCCACTTGTGGTATGCCTGTTATATCAACACTGGATAACGAAAACAGAATTTGGTTTCAGGAATGGGGAGCTCAATGAAATACTTACAATGTGGATGAGGTTTTGGAATTGAGTAATGGATATAGGCTTAGAGAGTTTTAAGGTAACTGAAAATAAATATCTAGTATTGAAGAGGCTGTAATAGAATTATGGATATCAAAGGCCATTCTGGTGAGGGCTCGGGAGGAAGTAGAGAAGGCTATCCGGTCCCATCTTCCCCATCTTCATTACATGCGTTAGGCCAACCAACGGGTGATGGTTGGGATATTGTTGGCATTGCTATTGATTTCATGGAGTGCCTGTGCAGGGCCCAACTCATAAAGACCCTTCCTCAAATAGCCACAATGGCTGATAGTGATAAAATGGCTGACCTCGAAGCCAAAATTGGTCATCAGATTGAATGAGTTCATTCAATTGGCCTCAGGACAAAATTTTTGGTTTGTTGTTGTTGTTGTTGTTGTTGTTGTTTTTCAAATGAGTTGCTTTCATTCCAAATGGTACAGAATTCTGGGCATAACAAAGACTGAAGAGCAGCTCTGGCAGGGTTCAGAATGGGTTCACTCTGATCTCACAGCTAAGATAGAAATGGCTGGGGGACGGCTGAGCCCCATGGCATAGTGGTTAAGTGCGGGACTGTGACCCACTGGCTTGGCAGTTCAAATCCAGCAGCAGCTCTCCAGGAGCAAGGATGGGTAGGTCCCACGAGCACCAGAGGGCAGTGATGCGCCCCCCAAAAAACAAAACAAAACAAAGCAAAAAATAAGTGGCTGGGGGAGAAAAACTAAACATTGTATGCATTTTCTTCTCTTTTTTTCTCCCTCCCTCCCTCCATTTTCTTCTTTTTTTACAAAAATTTATTCTTAAATGTACAACAGGCTCCAAGAGAACACGTCATTCTAACTATAAATGGCAACAAATGTTCTAGCAGGGAATACAGCTGTTTACACAGAAACGGAATCAAGGGTCATCATTGCCTCAGTCACCATGAATAGCTGACTTTTGTCAGATTTCTGAATTCCACCTGTGACCAGGGGGCCCTACCCGGCGGCCTTCACTGTCAGCTCCTCGAGTTTCTTTCATTCTTCTTTCTATTTCTGTTTGAAAGCCTTCTCTTCCTCCTGCATTTCCTTGTTCTGCTTCTTGTCTTGTTTCAGGGGCTTCTTCTTGCCACCTTCATAGTGCCTGTCGTCCCTTCCCCAGACCGGCCACCGAAAAGCCTAGGACAAAGTTTTAAAGGAGCAGATCAAGTTACATGAAAACTGGGTACCAAAGGAGATAGCGATCAAATTCCACAGACTTTGATATAATAGTAGAAGCATGCAGCAAATCAAAGGTAGAGTCCCTGGAAATAAATGAGGATAAAGCTAAATTCAGAAGATCTCTAAACAAATTCCTCCCTGAAGTAACTGAGGAGTATAAAGATGATGGGAGAAAAAGAGACCTGTTTAGAGGAAAGACTTCCCAGCTGATGCAATCCGGGAGGACATAAAAGAATGGGTAGAAGGCAAAGGTGAAATGCCCAAAATTCAGTCCAGAAGCACATTGTACAGAGCACTACAGGAATCAGTGTGGGTTGTGTTTGAGAGAACTGAGTGTGCTAAGTTCACGGAGATCCCTGACCACAGGCTTGCTAATACTTTTCGAGGATGATTACTTTGGCAAAAAAAGAATGAAAAAAGGAAAATAAAGTGGAGGCTAAGTTGTGAATAAAACAAGAGCAAGAAGAAACACAGACATTACCAGAAGACACTAAAGTGACATCTCTAGAAGTAACAATGGGCTGCTTGCTGACGTTTGGGGGAGACTTAGATGATCAGACCGGTAGTGAAGATTTGAACATCCTTTTTGCAAGTCACAGAGAAATCAAACTGAAAGACAAAAGAAGGATCAAAAGAGGGAGTAATGCTATTTATAGAAAAAGCTAAAGAAGTTCTGGGCGCAGCCAAAGATGCAAGGAACAACAGCCAACAAGGAAACAAACAGGAATGACTTGGGAAGTACTAGAAGGAGAGGTGAGGAAATCAGCACTGAAAAAAATCGTGAAACATTCCTGCTCAGAGCAGCCAAGGCACAGAGGGGGTGGTAGGGCCGGCCTGCTATAAGACACAATGTCCCCTCACAGGCCCACAGCACTGTGTGGGACAGGACTGGAGACACAGGGAATTGTGTCCTGACTGAAACATACATACACACACACACACACACACACACACACACACTGGGGCAAAAAACAAAGGGAGCACAACAGAGCACCAAGGGGAGCAAAGCAACGATGTCCCTGAGGAATCCCCAAAATAGACTTCTGACTTGGAAGACAGGGGTTGGCACCTGATCAGACCCGGTCACCCAGATGAAAAAACATTCCTGAGGGTCAGCAGACAGGCCTGCAACTATTTATCGGTTGTTTTTTTTCCTTCTTGTTTTTGTTCTGCTTCTTCTGATTTTTCCCCTATCTATATAAGACAGGCAGGATAAACAATTCCAAGAAGAAATCCACAGGATGACAGTTTGGGAGGACACAAGAGAGGAGGTGGGGGAGGGGCGGGGAGCCAACAAACTCAGGGACAAGGGAAGAACAAGAGCTGTAAAGTAGATGACGAGGAGGACACAGAATGCCCACATAGTACTTAATTTAAGTATTGAAGTAGCAGGTGGACATTGGCCATCTACTCAAGGCCTTCTTCAACACAAAAACTCAATATTTACTATATAATATGGTACATAGGTCTATATCGCTATTGCTATATATATTGATATATTCACATATAGGCAATTCTATATTTATACAACCAAAATATCTTTTGCCTCCTAGTTCTTTCCTTTATTTCCTTTTACTTTCCTCCTATCCACTATCCTGTTCAATCTTCATTCAGCTCTCAGTAATTCCTATTGGCTACATTACACTTGACCAAACTCTATCAGGCATTCTACACCCTCCTCGCCATTGATTTTAGATGTCTTATCATTCTCTTGTCCCTGGGTTTTTGGCTTCCCACTGCCTTTCCCCCACCTCCTCCTTTCACATGTCCCCCATCTATCTTCTCAGGATTGTAAACAATCCTGTCTCTCTTATACAGATAGACATTCAAAGGGGGGGGGCTATAAATCATTTCAGGTGTGACTACTGATGAATGTTTTCTGATTGGGACTGATGAAGTGTCAAGTCATATCCCCTGAGCCAGAAGTCTATTTGGGGGATTCCTTTCCTCCCCTTGGTGCTCTGTTGCGCTCCCTTCATGTTTTAACTTGGTATAGGGGGATCAGACTGGGTCCTTCCTCAATGCAAGAACAGTTTGTTCTAATTACTAGGAATTCTGTGATTCTTATCTTCCTGACATAATTGCTGAAGATAAAATAGGTGCATAAGCAAATGTCGTGAAAAAAGCTGATGGTGCCCTCCTATAGAAAGACATAGCATCTCAGGACTGTGGCCCACTGGGTTGGCAGTTCAAATCCAGCAGCAGATCTCCAGGAGCAAGGCTGGGATTCCTACTCCCACCAGGGCAGTGATGCAAAAAGTAAAAAAAAATTAGAAAGATATAGCATCCGGGGTCTTCAAGGTTTGAAGATAAACAAGCAACCACTTAGCTAGGAAGCAACAAAGCCCACATGGAAGAAGCACACCAGCCTGTGGGATCATGAGGTGTCTAAGGGATCAAGTATCAGGCATCAAAGAACAAAAAAATCATATCATTGTGAATGAGGGGGAGTGTGGAGTGGAAACCCAAAGCCCATCTGTAGGCAACTGGATATACCCTTACGGAAGGTTCGTGGGGAAGAGACGAGTCAGTCAGGATGCAATGTAAGAACAATGAAGCACACAACTTCCTTCTAGTTCATAAATGCTCCCCCCTAACATGCTGCCAATTCTACCTTACATATCCAGCTAGACTAGAGAATATACACTGGTACAGATAGGAACTGGTAACAGGGGATCCAAGACAGATGAACCCCTCAGGATCAATGGTGAGAGTGGCAATACAAGGAGGGTGGAGGGAAGGTGGGGTAGCAAGAGAGAACTGATTACAAGGATCTATATATAGTCTCCTCCCTAGGAGACAGACAACAGAAAAGTCTGTGAAGAGAGACATTGGACAGTGTCATGGCAAAATAGTAATAATTTATCAATAGTTTGTGAGGGAGGGGGGCTGGAAGAGAGGGTATGTGGCAATCATGTGCTTATGTAAATTTCATGATTGAGATGTAGGGGTGGAGTCTAGCCTGTTAATCTGGAGATAGCCATTGAGTAGCCAATGAGACCTCCGTGTGGGCATGGCTTTCTCCTGAAACTTCTGGGAAATCTCGCAGTATTTCCCTCATGGAGATGAGAAGTTATCTCCCCAGTTGTTGGGAGTTAGTCTCTGAGACAACAAACTACAGGCAAGATAAGATGGCAGCGTCCAAGGAGCTGGAGGAGCCGGAGGAGAAGCCACACGGCCTTACCCTGATGGAACCAGACCTCTGAAGCTGGAGAAGTCACGTGGAGAACCCTGCCAGTGCTAAGTTTCTTCTACCACCACTGGATGCTGTTGATGGATCCTGAACCTTGGAAGTGAGGAGCCATGGGGAGACCCCAGCCGGCGCTGGGACTCTGCACCCCCTGGCCTGTGACTTTGTGAATCAGAATGAGACTTCATAGACTGATATCAGACATATGAGCTAATATCGGACTTATGACTTTGAACTGGCCTGGGCTGGGATGCTTTCTCAATGTCCCATTCCTCTTGTATATAAACCTTTTCCTTATATCCATATGCGGGTCTATGATTTTTGTTTCTCTAGTCTACCTGGACTAACTAACACAGGAAGAAAATGAGGAGCTGATACCACGGGCTCAAGAAGAAGGCAAATGTTTTGAGAATGATGAGGGCAACAAATGTACAAATGTGCCTGACATCCAATGGATGGATGCATGGATTGTGATAAGAGTTGCATGAGCCCCCAATAAAATGATGTTTAAAAACCCTTACTACCATAGAGTCGATGCAAACTTATAGCAATTTACAGGATCAGATCAGGTGGAATAGACGTAAGGTCATATTTTGGCTCTTGTGGATTTGTTTTAATTTTCTTCAGTTTCAACTCTAACTTTCATACGAACAATTGATGGTCTGTTACACAGTCAGTCCCTGACCTGGTCTTATCTGCTGATATTGAGTTTCTCTAGTGTGTCTTCCCACAGATGGAGTGAAATTGATTTCCTTGTATTCCATCAAAAGTCGATGTGTGTGGTCCCCCTATTTGTCATGAACAAGTCATTGGTCTTTCAAAATTCTATCATGTGATCATCAACTTTGTTTCTATCACCAAAACCTTAATTTCCAACCGCTGTTTCTTCCTATTTATTTCCAACGTTGGCATTGCAATCACCAATAATTATCGATGCATTTTGATTGCATGTTTGATCCACTTCAGACTGAAGATACTGGTAGAACTCTTTAATTCCTTGACCACTAGACTGGGATCTTGGTGCATAAATTTAAAGCATAGTTGTACTGACTTGATTTCCTTGAAGGCAGATAGATAATTTCCTATCGCAGACAGTACTGGAGTTCAAGATAGGTCTTGAAATGTCCTTTTTGAATGCAAGACCATTCCCCCTGACACTGTCATTCCAAGCATAGTAAGCAATATCATTTTCTGTTTCCAAACAGCCAATTCCAGTTCACTTCAGCTCACCGACACCTAAGCTATTGACCTTTCTGTCTTCCACTTCATTTTGAAGACTTCCAATTTTCTTAGGTTCATACTTTGTACATTCCAAATGCCAATTATTAGTAAATTTTGCAGCTGTTTCTTCTTACCTTCAGTTGTGCCCTGTCAGCAAATGCAGATCTGGAAAGCTCCCCTCCCACAGGCTGGATTCTCCTTTGAGAAAACAGTTCATGAGCCACATTCCAAGTGCCTTCTGAGCCCCGAGACCCATCCTTTGGCACTTTCTCTGACAATGTTCTGCTTCTGTTCATCGGCCTTCAGTGGCTGACCACACGATGCATAAGGTGTTCAGTGGCAACTTCCTCTGAAGTGAGGAGGTAACTCATTCTTCATATCTGGAAGCTCCACTGGAATCTGTTCACTTGGGGTGACCCTGTGGGCATGTGAAATACTAGTAATATAGTTGAGCATCACAGTAACACACAAGCCACCACAGTATGACCAACTGGTGATAACAAACCTTAGTTATTTGATAACATGTCACAATCAAGAATATATATTAGAGAGAGGACACTAATTCCCCAGGGGAATGTCAACCAGAAGGACTGAGAGTTCCTTGAGGAACAGATCATAGGAAAAGTGAGAGCTGATCAAGGGAAGGTCTACTATCAGGGACTGCTTGAGTGTCACGTGCAAGTGGAAACCCCCCCTCTTCTCACCCCCACAAAAAGAGGATGTGTACCTGGTGGCCAAGACCAAATCTATGGCTACAGGATGGATATAAGATGTCTTCTGCCTCTCTCTTTGCAGAAAATTCTGCAACAGTCATTCAGAGTGGTGCTACTGGACCTGTCACGTAAGGACTATATATATGCTGAGTTTTGGTTTGTTTGTTTTTTTTAAAGACTTGCAATATGAAAAACGCTTTATTAATATCTTGAATGTGATGAACAAATTAACACTTTTGGAATCAGCCCAGCTTATTTGGACTTCGATTGAAAAGGAACATGACAAACTTCACAGGGACACTCAGAATTTAATGGCTTATCTTCAGACACTGTATCAGACAATGTTCAAGTGTAAACCATGACATTTTCAGTGGGTAATTTTTCAGACTTGAACTACCTTCTTCCTAGATTTTCTTAGTTCTGAAGCTGCATTGAAATGCGTTCGATATCATGGCCTTATCATCATTTGGAATACCAATCACATAGCTTCCAGCACCACTGGAGCTCACAAGTCACCATAATATGGACAAGTGGTGATTACAATCACTAGATTAGATAGTTTTGAAAACACTTTAAGCCACAAAATAAATGTTTTATTATGTCTACAGGAATTATATGCATTTACTTGCTACTCATGCTGATTTGTCACTCAAGAAACATATATAAATGCAAATAAAAATTGGATTGTGCTTAATAAATAGTAAGAGCATAATAGCTATCAGCTACTGCCTTAATTATTATACTTATATTGATTTTCATCTTAGCCTGAGCATTGTAGATCAAGAAATGGAACAGGGTGAAAACCACTAAAGCCTCTATTTTCCAATTATGTGGGAGTTGTCTCTGCTCATACAAAGTTGCTTGTATGTGCCTTTGTGGAATTGATTGTGCATCTGGTACTCTTGAAGATTTAGAGTTGGCCATATTTTACCAAGACTGGAACTGCCTGCCTAATAGAGTGACCACTCAAACAAAGTGTGGAAATATGTCTTATGTGAGTTTTATAGAAGACATGTGGTTACTTTGTAATGATCTCTAGTGGCACCGTGAGTTCCACATTGGGCTGCTAACCACAAGGTCCTCAGTTCAAATCACCAGGCAATCTGTTTCAGAAAGGTGAGACTTTCTACTCTCCTAAAAATCTCCAGGCTTAGATATACTTAAAAAACCGTTGTATTCTGTCCACTAGAGTAACTAAGGGATGAAATAATCTTGAAGGCAGTGAGTTGGTTTCTGTTTGTTTGGTTTGAGTTGGTTTTTGGTAGTGATTTTGGTCAATGGTAATTTGTGAGGACACTCTAAAACTGAGGTGCTTTTATTTCTTTTTTTGAGTTTGGGTCTTTTAAAAATTATTATTAACTTCATGGCATAGTTCTCAATTGCAAGGAGTTGGAAACAATCCAAATTTCCTTCAACAGACAAATGGATATAAAAATGTGGTACATACATATAATGGAATACTACACACCCCTACAAAGCAGTGATGAGCGCATGAAGCACATCGCCACATGGGAAGAACTGGTGGAAATCATGTCAAATGAAGTAATCCAAGCATCAAAGGTCAAGTACAACATGAATCCACTGAGGTAAACTTTTAAAAATGGGGCATAGGGGGAAAGCTATTATATACATACATCCCTGGGGTGAGGTTCAGGACTATGGAAGGGACAAACCTATTCCAGAGATTCATATGGTAGCCAAGCAAATAGGAGAGGGAAAGAAAGAGGGAAAAAAAGAGATAAGTCAGGGGGAACCTGGGCATTAACCCACCCAAGGAAAGGTATTATTTGTATCTCCACAGAAGAGACAGAGAGAGATCAGGCTTCAACTGGATGCATCAAGACATGGATACAACAAATCATCATGTACCAGGGAAACAATAGAGAGGTTAGGGGAGTCAGCCCCAATCCCAGCTGTGTGGATGCCCCTACTCCCACCCCCTCAGATGAATGCACTTCAGAAGGCAGCATTGGGGATACAGCTTGGGGAGAGGGGTACATCTGATTAGAGCACATGGAAGAAACAAAAAGGGATGGAGAGGGAGAGGAACACATCCTGGCCCACCAAGCAACAAGGACAATATTCCTGCTCTGAGCAGACAATGCAGAGAGGACCATAGGGTCGGCCCCATCACAAGATACAATGTCCCTCATTAAAAAACCATAGCGCAGTGGGAACAACACTGGACACACAGTGAAGGAATTGTGAGCAGTGTGACCCCATCACACTGGAGCAAAGCGCTATTGACATGCAACTGAGCAGCAAGAGGAGCAAAGTGATGAAATCTCCAAAAAGACTTTGGAGATAGACTGTTGACACCCCATCATGCTCAAATGGAAAGCACTCATAAAGGTGAACTAAGAGAACTTGAACTATTTCTAGGCTTTTCCATTTTTGTCAGTGGTCTTCTTTTTGCTGCTGTTGTTGTTTGGTTGGTCCTGACTTCCTTTTTTGACATTTTTTGGGCTGGTTTTTGCTCTTATTAATGTATCTGTATGTCTATCTAGATAAGATAAACAGGATAAGCAATTCAGAAATGAAACGAATGGGATCTGTGGTTCCAGGGTGATATAGGAGAAAGGAGGGTAGGAGAAATGAAGAGGGGTGGGGGAAACAAACCCAGAGACAAGGAAACAACAAGTGAATTAAAATCAATGGAAAGAAGGGTATAGAATGCCTAGTGGGGCTTAACCAAGGGCAATGTAGCAGTGAGGAATTCCTGAACCCAAATGAAGGCTGAACATGATTGTTTGACCAGAGGGAAGTAAAAGGAAAGAAAGCGAAAAAAAACAGGAGGCAAAGGACATTTATAGAGGTCTAAATATAGGTGTGTACATATGTGAATATATATAATGAGAAGGGAATACAACTATGTACTCACATATATATGTTAAGAATTAAGGTTGCAGATGGATGTTGGGTACTCAAGTACTACTCCCTTGAGTACTACTCAAGTACTACTCAAGTACTACTCCCTTAACACAAGGACATTTTGTTCTAATAATCCAGCATTCTGTGATGCTTATCTTCCTGACACAATCACTGAAGACAAAATGGGTGCATAAACAAATGTAGTGAAGAAACATGATGGTGCCCAGCTATTAAAAGATATAGCATCGGGGGGGGGGGTCACAAAGATTTGAAGATAAACAAGCATCCATCTAGCTAAGAAGCAACAAAGCCCACATGGAAAAAGCACACATTTAAAAAATAATTTTATTGGGAGCTCATGCAACTCTTATCACAATCCATACATACATGCATACATTGTGTCAAACACATCTGTCCATTTGTTGCCATCATCACTCTCAAAACATTTTCTTTCTATTTGAGCCCTTGGTATCAGCTCCTCATTTTACCTCTTCCTACCCCACCCTCCCTCTCTCACAAACCCCTGATAATTTATAATTTTCTTCATGTCTTACACTTTCCAATGTCTCCCTTCACCCACTTTTCTGTTGTCCATCCCCCAGGGAGGGGGCTATATGTAGATCATTATGATCGGTTTCTCCTTTATTACCCTCCTGGTATAACTACTCTCATTGATTCTGATGGGTTGATCTGTCATAGATTCCCTGTGTTTCCATCTCTTATCTGTACCAATTTCGATGCTCTGGTCTAGCCAGATTTGTAAGGTAGAATTGGGATCAGGATGGTGGGGACGGGGGAGGAAGTATTAAAGAACTGGAGAAAAGTTGTATGTTTCATCAGTGATATACTGCACCCTGACTGGCTCCTCTCCTCCCTGCAATTCTACTGTAGGGGAACATGCAGTTGCCTACAATGGGCACTGGAGCTCCACTTGGCACTTCCCCTCATTCACAATGATTTAATTTTTTGTTCTGGGTCTTTGATTCCTGGTACCTGGTCCCAATGAAATCTTGTGATCACACAGACTGGTGTGCTTCTTTTATATAGACTTTGTTGCCTCTCAGCTAGAAGACCGCTAGTTTATCTTCAAACCTTTAAGACCCCAGATGTTCTATCTTTTAATAACCGCTACCATCAGCTTTCTTTACCACATTTCCTTATGCACCCACTTTATCTTCAGCCATCCTGTTGGGAAGGTAAACATCATAGAATGCAAATTTTATAGAACACTGTGTTCTTGCATTGAGGGAGTACTTGAGTAGAGGCCCAATGTCTGTCCTTAATACTAATCCTATAAATATATGCACAAAGATCTATTTCCCTACTGTCATATGTAAATATATTTACATATGTATTTTTCTGTATTTAGACCTCTATAAATGCCCTTTCCCCCCTAGTTCTTTCCTCTATTTCAACAGAGGTGTTTTTCATGATTTAAAATGATTTGGTTTGGGGCTAAGCCTCGGTGGTGTAGTGGTTGTGTGCGGGACTGAGGCCCACTGGGATGGAGGTTCAATTCCAGCAGCAGCTCTCCTGGAGCAAAGGCTGGGCCTCCTACTTCCACCACCAGAAGGCAGTGACCCCACCCCCCATAAAATAACACACACAAAAAATAAATAAATAAAAGTATTTGGCTTGAATCAAAGTTCTATGAATGCGTTCTATATAGAAACTTTAAAGATTGGTCTTTTCCTATTACCTATTACTACCTTCCGAAAAATAAAACCTTTTTGATTTAGACCCTTTTTAAGTTAAAAATAACTACAGAAAACAATGAGGGGGCAAGGATATGATTTATAAGAAAATATTGATCAGGAAATGTTTGCCAGGATGGGAAAACATTTGGGCAACTTGTCCTTGATAAAAAGGTTTAAGTAGAGGCTGAGCTCCGGTGGTGTAGTGGTTGAGTGCGGGACTGCTGTCCACTAGGTTGGTGGTTCAAATCCAGTAGCAGCTCTCCAGGAGCAAGGCTGGGCCTCCTACTCCTACCAGAGGGCAGTGATGCAAAAAAAAAGGTATAAGTGGATGTTTCAGAAAACTGATTGCTAGGTTGGTTCTAGGAATTTTACATTAGAATACCAAGTTAGGCTGAGCCATGGTGGCCTAGTGGTTGTGTGCGGGACTGTGGCCCACAGGGTTGAGAGTTCAAATCTAGCAGCAGCTCTCCAGGAGCAAGGCTGGGCCTCCTATTCCCACCAGGGTAGTGATGCCACAAAACAAAACAAAACAAACAAAAAGAATACCAAGTTAGCTCACATTACAATATCCTAACTTTCCAATCTCACAGGAGGCCTGGTACACTATGCGTTAGCCTGCTAACCCAAGGTTATCCGTTTGAAATGAGTAGCCATGCCACATAAGCAAGACGAGAGTTTCTACCTCTGTAAATATTTAATTTCAGAAGCCGGGGCAATTTTATTCTGTCCTATAGAGTTGCAAAGAGTCAAACTTGACTCAATGGCAGTGAGTTTGAGTGGAATGCCTTGTCACTATATAAAATCCCTCACCACCATGATTATGGTCACGTACTTCCTTCTCCATTTTTCTGTATAAAAATTTTACCTCTGTCTCAAAATGTTCAAGCACATAATTTCATTTTGTGGGCTCTGTATCTTACCTTTCAAACTGTGTTTATCCTTCAGTAAATATAGAAATTACATTATCTGGTCCCAATTGGAGAACATTTAGATTAAAGCGGTAGAGTTTAGCTTGGCAATCATTTTGAAGACCTCATTTGGAGATGCTTTAGAAATAAATAGTTCCATGAGGGTGGGATACACACACACTTTCTGCTTGGTGTTTCTGATGACAAGACAAGCCCTGGAGCTGGAGGAACCACTATGCCAGTTCTGAGATGCTTCTACTGCCACTCAATCCAACGACTGTCTACCCACTGGCCTTGTATATTTGTGGTCATCATCATTTTCAAAACATTTTCTTTCTATTTTAGCTCATGGTATCAGTTTACCATTTTTTATAAATCATTTTATTGGGGACTCATACAACTCTTATCACAATCCATGCATGCATCCATTGTGTCAAGCACTTTGCACATTTGTTGCTAGCATCATTCTCAAAATATGTTCTTTCTACTTGAACCCTTGGTATCACCTTCTCATTTTCCCCCTCCCTTCACCACCCACCCTCCAACTCTCACTCATGAATTCCTGATTATTCCTAATTTTTTCATGTCTTTCACTCACTTTTCTGTTATCCATCCCATTGGGAGGCGGCTATATGTAGATCTTAGTGATCGGTTCCCCCTTTCTCCCCTCACCTTCCCCTTAATTTCCTAATATAGCTTCTCTTAATATTGGTCCTGAGGAGCTTATCTGTCTTGAATTTCCTGTGTTTCTAGCTCTTATCTGCACCCATGTACAATCTCTGGTATAGCCAGATTTGTAAAGTAGAATTGGGATCATGATAGTGGGAGTGGAAGAGAGGAAGCCTTAAAAGAACTAGAGGCGGCTGAGCGCCGGTGGCGTAGTGTTGTGCGCGGGACTGTGACCCACTGGGTTGGAGGTTCAAATCCAGCAGCAAGGCTGGGCCTCCTACACCCACCACCAGAGGGCAGTAATGCCCCAAGCCCCCCCCCCCCCACCAAAAAAAAAGAACTAGAGGAAAGTTGTATGTTTCAAAACTGCTGTACTGCACCCTGACTGGTTGTTCTCCTCCTGGCGATCCTTCTGTAAGGGGATGTCCAGTTGCCTACAGATGGGCTTTGGGTCTCCACTCAGCACTTTCCCTCATTCACAATGATATGATTTTATTTTGTTTTGGATCTTTGAGGCTTGATATCTGATCCTATCCACACCGCGTGATAGCACAGGCTGGTATGCCTCTTCCATGCGGGCTTTGTTGCTTCTCAGATAGATGGCCACATCCTCCTGCCACTTAGGCCCCCAGTACTAGCTCCCCATATTTCCCCTTCTTCCCCTCTCCCCTCCCCCATGAACCCTTACTAATTGTTAATACTTTTTCATATTGAATACTGTCCAATGTATCCCTTGACTCACTTCCCTGATATCCGTGCCCCAGAGAGGAGGTCATATGTAGATCCCTGAAGTTGGTTCCCCCTTTCTATTCCACCCTCCCTCCACCATCCCAGTATCACCACTCCCACCATTAATCCTGAGGAATCATCTATCCTAAATTCCCCATGTTCAATTATGAGGATTTTGATCTTCTTTGCATTAGTTGCGATCCCTGCTGAAGGCTGTAATCCTTGATCTTCATAAGCAAGTGCTTCAAGCTTTTGCAGCAAGCACTGTTGTTCCTCCTGAATATCATGGATACTTCATAATTCAGACATAACAGAATGCTCAAATTATAGAACACAATCATTGATATCACATGCAAGTAAAATGTTGATGAAAACCAATATTGGTTGCAGCAGGACATTGAAACGGGTAGCTGCCAGAGGTGAAGGGCAGAGTCAGAAGAGGGCATGAAATAAGGAATATCACTGCTGATGCCAGATGGATCTTGACTCAAAACAGAGAATACCAGATACAGTTTAATTGTGTTTCATTAACTATGCCAAACCATTCCCTATGTCCAGCTTAACAGATATAAGTACATTGAGAAGAATGGGAATTCCAGAAAACTTCATTGTGCTCATGAGGAACCTGAACATGGATCAAGAAGCAAATATGCAAGCAGAACAAGAGAAGGCTGTGTGGCTAAAAAAAATCAAGAAAGGTATGATCATCTCCCTATACTGACTAAATCTGCAATGTGGAGCCAATCACCAGAGAAGCTGGTCTATCTGAAGAAGAATGTGGAATCATTATTGGAGGAAGGCTTATCAACAACTTCCTTAATATCATTGTTATGCACCATTGAGTCAGCTCCAACCCATAATGACCCTGTGCCCAATAGAGTGAAGCACTGCATGATCCTGCACTGTTCTCACCGTTGTTCCTTTATAAGTCGGCATCATTGTCAGTATTGCCTGGGAAACCTGGATAACTTATTACAATGAGTTATCTAACCCAGCGTAGAAGGAGAGGACTGTGGGAGGAATGGTTGGTGTTGGAATAACTAGGAAGGGTCCAACATGAAACATGTCTGAACTTTACCTCATTGCAATAGGGAGGCCAAAGGAAGTAAGATATGGCTCCCCATGCAATTTACTGCAGGGTTTATCAAATTTATTTGAAGATACTTCACTTTTGCCAAACAGTTTAATATCCATATTGAAGTCTACCAGCCTTGGTTATCAGATTTATAGCAATCAATTCACAAGTTAACAAGAAGAGCATGCTGAGTGCAAAGAATTTGAGAGTCTTCCTCTTTATATGGCCAACTGGCAGGAAGTGATCTACATGTGTGCCTGTTGAAAAGAAAAGCAACACAACAGAGTGTGGAAAATACTGAAGAAAATCATTGCCATCTCAGGCAAGTGAAATGTTGCACATTATAATTTTTTAAATGCTTGCAGCAGCACATCAACAGGGAGCTGACAAAAATCCAAGCTCGTTTCAAGAAAGAATATGAAACATGCTGAGGTCAGATGTAATTTGGCTGAAAGCAAAGAATGCAAGAAAGATGTATATTCATGTTTCTTTGACTATACAAAGGCATATGACTATGTGGATCCTAACCAACATTTTGTAGAATGGAAATTTCAGAATACTTAATTGTGCCCACGTGGAACCGGTCCATAGGCCAAGAGATAATTGTTGAAACAGGCCCGGGGGAAACTTGGTGGTTTAAAATCAGGAAAGTTGTAAATTAAGGTCATATTATTTCACCATGTTTGTTCAATGTATATGCTGAGCAAGTAATCCAAAAAGCTGAACTATATGAAGAAGAACAAAGCACAAGCTCATTCACAACCCATGATGTGCACATGATGCAAGCAATGAGGATATGAAACATTTACTGGTGAAGATCAGGATTTGCATCCTTCGGTCTGGATCACAGCTCAATGCAAAGGAAGCAAGTATTCTCACAACCGGACCAATAGACAGTATCATAATAGACGTACAAAAGATGGAAGTTGTCAAGTATGTCATTTTACATGCATCTACAATCAACACCCATGAAAGCAGCAGTCATGAAAGTATTTCATGTATGGAGTTGGGCAACTTTGCTGGACAAGATTCATTTAAAGTTTTAAAGGCAACAGTATCATTTGAGAAATACAATGAGCTTGACCCAAGCCAGAGCATTTTCAACCACATCTTATGTAAGTAAAAGCTGAACAATGAAGAAGAGCACAGAAAGTATGCATGCCTATGAATCACTACGTTGGTGAAGAGCATTGAAAGTACCATGGATATGCAAGCAATTTGACATCCCCTTACAGAAGACTCATAGTCAGGATCCAGTAGAGCACGGATGAAACATACAACTTTCCTCTAGTTCTTTAATGCTCTCCCCCCCCCATTATCATGAGCCCAACTCTACCTTACAAATCTAACTAGACCAGAGGATGTACACTGGTACAGATAAGAACTGGAAACACAGGGAATTCAGGACAGCTAAACCCCTCAGGACCAATATTAAGAGTAGCCATACCAGGAGGGGTAGGGGAAGGTGGGGGGAGGGAGGGACTGGTCACAATAATCTATCTATAACCCCCTCTCAGGGGTGTGGACAACAGAAAAGTGAGTGAAGGGAGACATCGGTTAGTGTAAGACATGAAAAGAATATAGTGTATAAATGATCAAGGGTTCATGAGGATGCAGAGAGATGAGAAGCTGATACCAAGTAGAAAGAAAATGTTTTGAAAATGATGGCAATAAATGTGCTTGACAATGCATGGGTGTATGGATTGTGATAAGAGTTGTATGAGCCCCAAATAAAATGATTTTTTAAAAGAAAGGAAGTACAGTGGACTGTGAGAGGAACAAATCAGTATGTATTGAATGAAAGCAAGTTGAATAAAATACCCCTTAGAAGAAGGGGTGGAGGGGTTTTGTCTCATGTACTTTGTTTCCTGTTTGTTTGGGGTGTTTTCTGAAAACTATATTAATTTTATTGAACAAAATATTTCATATTAAAGGAATAATCATGTAATTATTTAATTAATAGTTGCATAATATCATATAAAATTTGAAGTAATCCTATTTCCTTTTAATAACACACTTCAACGTTCAAATATTGTTAACATGAATATTCCCAGGAGACAGCAGTCCCTAGCACAAGACTCCATGCTTGGTTGAGGATCGGCACCAAAGTGAAAGAATGTCAAAGAGATGGAGTGACCCAAATATGACAGCTATGAAGATGGCAAAGGATGAGGCAGTACTTTGTCTTATTGTGCATGAACCAGAGCCAACTGCTGGCCACCGAACAACAACACGTGTGAATGTGTCTGTGTGATGCATGATAGCATTTTCTCAGTGAAATGGCTTCATTGTGTTTCTTTGCAGCTGTGTGCCATCAGAGGGAGAGTGTGTGTCAGCACGCTCACTCCAAAGTCAGCCATTCAAACCCACCAGTCTCTCTGTGAGCCAGACGAGACTGGCTGATCTTGGAAAGATGGACAGGCTCAATGACCCTAGATAGGGTTGCTCTGCGTCGGAATCGATTGGATGTCAGTGTGTTATCATCTGTGCAGTTTGATAAAATGTAAAATTGCTGAACCCTGCCTCGTTTTATATCTCAAGTCCAACTCCAGTTAAAAAAAGGAGGGAAGAGGAAAACCTTGTCAAGAGGGGGAGAAAAGCAACAAACTCGATTCACATACTTGGTTTCTCTAGGCTTACCTTAACTAGCCTTGTCATGGTGGTGGTAGTGCCAAGAGTCAGTTCTGACCCCCAGTGACCCTGTGTGCAACTGCAGGAAGCACCCCCACCCCGGCCCCGCACCCTCCTCACAATTGTTCTTATGTGGCAGCCCATGGTTGCAGCCACTGTGTCACTTCATCTCAGTGAGGGCCTTTCACTTCTTACCGAATCCCTCTATTTTCCCATACAACATGGCTGCAGCAGTTACATAATCTGTTAACTTGCACAGAGGTGAAGGCTAGCCTGTCAATCAGGTCGCAGCTTGATGACGTCATTTGGAGGCATGAAGGAGATAAATAGCTCACTGGAGACCAGAGATCCTCTCTGGTTCGTCTTCCTGCTGACAAGCCACTTGAAGTGACACTGATGCAGCCAGAGCCTGGAGCCGGAGGAGTCACATGGAGATGCTTCTACCATCACTGGATCCACAATACTTCCACAGACTGGTCTGTGATCTTCCTGCATACAGCATTATTGCATGGTTGCATGAGTCTAAAGAGGAATTTTTGGATGTATGGGATATTGACATGTGGAGTAATATTGGACTTATGGACAAAATCTGGACTGCACGGAGATATTTTCTTAACATACAATTACTCTTAACATAAAGCTTTTTCTTATGTACATATGAGTCTCTATGAATTTGTTTTTCTGGTCAACCCAGACTAGCACAATGTCCTTCTCCAGGCACTGGTCCCCCTTTTTAATGGACACGTAAAAAATGAAGTTTTCAAATCAGTGAATAACAATAGATCTTTGACATAGAAGTAATTATTTGATTTATGATCTTAATATGCTACTTAATTACCAAGACATTTGTTAGTAGAACTTTAAGTGGGCACAGCAGTGTGCTTTCATATAAAGAGAACAACAAAGTCAATAATAGGTTTGTGTGTATAGTTCCCTTCATGTCTCATGTAGGTACAGTGTTTCTCTTGCTCTGGTGTTAAAACTTTGGCACAGATGTCATAACAGGATGCCATAAACACCAGGGTCTCTGATACTTTCATTTAATATATACAAATGTTGGATCTAAATGGTTTTCTGTTAAGGCTGAAATGGATATGCACCATGAATGTGCATTTTAACATCTCTGATAACTACTCAGTAAACAAGGCCACACATGTTTGTAGCCATTATGAGCTTTCTAGAGAGGTTTTAGTCAAAGATTCACGGAATTATTCAGCATTTCCAGTTACATGTGAGTCTACGTGTCGGTGTACAACTGACTTTATACCTTGATAGGGTGGTTCCCCCAATGGGCTCACCTCGGCAGTGGGTGGCAGTGGAGGCATCTCTGAGTGGGAGGACAAGGTACTGTCCTGACATGGAACAGGCCAGGGTGACATGGCATTAATCAAAACGTGACCTCATTTCTGCATGCTCTAAAGAATGGAGAAAGTTGTGGAGCTACAGAAACACCAAAAGACACACCAAAGAGAAAGCCCACAAAGAAGGAAAAAGAATGCCACGACTCCACTGATGCGGTGGCAAGTTGGTGACAAATGTTCTGCCATTTGGTCAGCAGATGGCTCCCTAGACTCAACCACAGTCCCTTCAACTGCTTATCAGAGAGGGACTTGTGTGGTGCTTTGCACCAGATATGAAAACAGAGTGGAGCAAAATCTGTCTGGTCTACTTTTCCCAACTTTTGGAAAAGTGCCTCATATATACCAGAAAGCTCAGGAGCACACAAATGAAAGTCAAATGTCAATAGATGAAAATGGCTTGGAAATAAATAAGATCAAGTCTCAAGTTACACCATGGGACTCTTTGCTTCCTCCACCACCCCCATATGCTAGTGTCAAGGTGGGACTAGGAAAGCCAAGCTTTCAATTCAATGGACCACCACCACCCCTCCTATCACCCTGGCTGCCTCCAGTTCCTCTGAACCACCATCATTGCCATATGTTCTGATATTCCCCATGCTGCTGATGCTCTGGGACGTACGTTCATCTCTTAGTACGTGAGTGGCTATATACTGGCTATTACATGGGTGTCAAACAAAATCAAAAAGAAGGAAACTGTTCACATTCCAATTGAGTAAATCTACCATGACTAAACAAGTGAATCTCTCTCTCTCTCTCTCTCTCTCTCTCTCTCTCTCTCTGTCTCCCCCCCCCCTCCCCTCTCTCTCTCTCTCCTGGTTTGTCAAAAACAAATTTTTACAAACTAAAGATTTAATTCAGTAATATTAAAGACAGTTTGATGTCAAAACTCACAGAAGGAAGTTCAATCTCTATCTCTGTCAGATGAAGATCAGACTTTATATCTCCTCCAAAATATTAAGCAAATATTAGTAACCATTTGCTAGCATATGGTGGGTGGTCAGAAGCTTAATTGTTCTCCCTGAAAGTTTCAGCCTGCCAGACCTCTGGCTGTAGGGCCCATCCCCTGCTGTTACATCACAATAGATTGCCTCTGCCTGAAGCCTGTTAACGACCAGTCTGGTCCCAGTGGGCGGAGTTCACATACTACTGTAAATGATCTCTGAGGCGCCAGAGAACTAGACAAACCTGTTCTGTCATATCCATGAGTCTGGGGTCTGCCCTTGTCACATAGGGACTCTAATACTTACCTCTCCTATTACTCGTGTGTCCCTGGACCATCCCTCCCATAACTGTATTACCTATAGCACAACCCTCTCCTCTGACACATGTCCTTACCTGTGATTAGGGGACTTGCATGTCTCCAAAAGATATAGAAGGCTTGATTAGAATAAAGGAGTTCTCTTGCTTAGCCACCTCTCCTCCCCCAACTCCTCTCCCTCTCCTACCTGTTCCCTTTCCCCATGTCTTCTCCTCCCCCCTCATTCTCTCTCTCCACGTGGATCATCAAGTGGGGCTGAGGTGAGCATGTGAGCATGAAATGTGTCTGATTCCATTATTTCTCTTTCATATTCTCTATGATTTTACTATAATTCTTGATTAACAATGTACAGTCATGCCTACTGGACCCGTGATGACATGCTGGAGGTTGGTTACTCCAACATACCCCTAATTTTCAGGGTGCCAGCATATCCTCTCCCAATTTTTGCTGGTTCATTCTGTGTAAAAATTTAATGAGGCCCTTAGATCAAACGTCCTATCTGCTAGAAACACTGCGAATAAGTCCAGGATGTGGAATAGGAGATATAAACCCTCATTTCTTGAGAAATAAATGTGTCATAAAAGTAAAAAAAGAGAGAGAACTAGTCTACATTAAAAGAGAATGAAGAGGGGCTGAGCCCCGGTGGCGTAGTGGTTGTGCGCGGGACTGCGGCCCACTGGGACGGAGGTTCAATTCCAGCAGTGGGGCTGGGCCTCCTACTCCCACCACCGGAGAGCAGTGATGCCCCCCAAAAAAAAGAGAATGAAGAGATTTAAAGCCAAATGCTATGTAGTATCCTTGATTGGATGGACACTGATTTCAAAACCTATTTTAAAAACCTAGGAGGAAAAGGCCACTCAGGAAATTTAAATAGGACCTGAATTTAAAATATTAGATATTTTAGGAGCTGTAATAAGGATGTCGTGGTTTACTGGAGAATGTTTTAATTAGTATGTGCCTGAGAGTAATGTTCTGTAGTGCTTCAAATATAAATATATGTTAAATGATTTTGTAAGCTGTACATCAGTATGTATGTTTATGCATAGAGCATAAAGTATATTTGCTGAGTTTGTAGATAGTCAATGTACCATATAGTTGTCTATTTTATGTATACCTGAAGGTGCTTAGTAAAAATGTTTACTATTTTTATAGTGGTTTTGAAAATTGAATGGTAGTATTTTATAATATGTATTTCATTTTCTATTAAACTTTTACAGAGCTAAACCTTTGAAAATCAGAATTCAATGAGATGCCCTTGTTTTTCAAATGCCAACAGGTTTGGGCCTTTGACAAGGTGCTGTCTTAACCACTGTCCTACCTGTTGTTTTAATGGGAAATGGCTGAATTTGAGTTTCCCTAACAAAGACTGCGTTGGAGTTTCTTATCTGAATTTCAAAGGTTTTACTGCAAGGTTTTTTTGTTGTTGTTTTTCTTTCTTTAAGCTAGAAAAACTGCTATCTTGTAGTACCATCTAGTGTTCTCTTGGGGGAAAAATTCCAAGTGTTGGTTTAGGGGCAGAATTCTCACATGCCCATATGCATAAGGTCTCTAAGCGGGGCAAAGAGTTGATTTATAACTACTAGGCCAAAGATTGGCTGTTCAAGTCCACCCAAAGGTGGTTCAGAAGACAAGCCTGGCCATCTGTTGGGTTGGCCATGCCAACTTCAAAAAGTCTATGGAGTGGAATTGTGCACCCAGGGCTTCCATGAGTCTGAATGGATTTGATGGCAACTGACAAAGCCAGGCATAAGGCTGGACAAGAGTAAGGAAGATCGAAGCAGTGATGATGCATTTGAATTATGGTGCTGGCGAAGAATATTTAAAGTACTATGACCTGCCAAGAGAACAAAGAAATCTGCCTTGAAAGTACAGCCAGAATGTTCTTTGGAAGCAAGGATATCAAGACTTTGTTTCATGTGCTTTAGATATGTTATCAGGGGAGACCTATCCCTGGGGAAAGCATCGTACTTGGTGCAGTGGTGAGGCGGCGAACAAGAAGAGCCTCAAAGAGATGGATAGACGCAGTGGCTGCAACGACAGACTCCCCCCTGACAGTAACTGTGAGCATAGCACAGGATGGGGCAGCGTCTTCTTCTGTTGTCCAATGAGTTGGAGCCAAGTTGATGGCACCTACAAAAACCAACAGCAGTGGCAACAAAGAGGCCTGGTGGCATTCTTGGGTAAGTGACAGGCTGCCAGCCGTGAAGTTGGCAGTTTCAAACTACCAGTGTACCTGATCCTGTCAAAATGGGCAGCCTCAGAAACCCAACAAAAGGTCACTGTGGGCCGGAATCAACTTAATGACGGTGAGTCTGCGTTCGCAACAACCACATGCAGAAAATTCCCATTATACTCCCAGCTAGTGAACCACACCTTGGCCACCGTCAGTGAGTGGAGACTTCTGTGCTGCTATCATACTTAACCGGTTTCAACAGAACTTTCAGACTAAGATAGAGTAGGAGAAAAGGACTGGCAAGCTGTGTCCGAAACAGCAGTCCACACAAACCCGATATATCACAATAGCTCAGACTCCATTGCACAGGGATTCCCCTGAGGTGAGTTCTAACCCTACCACAACGCACAGAAACATGTCTCAGCCAAGAATCATTTTAAGTATGCAGTTATCTTTTTTTTAATGACCAAGTTTCAGAATATAAAATTCCTAGTGGGGAAGGGGAATATATTGCTATTCCCCTTTTTCTCTTGTCTATCTGAGCTTGTATCTATAATTATCAGTGTTCTGGATTCCAAAGAATAGAGACCTACTTTGCCTAGCTTATCGTTCCCAGCTTAAACAGATAGGCAAAGGAACTGGCCTAGGGAAATGGGCAGGAAGCAAGGTCCGCTGGGCAATCAAGGTACTGTCACAGGGCCTCCCTGGATTGAGAGTATCACCTTTAAGCTACCCCCACCACCACCACAAGCCTCTGCTGTCACCAGAGTCCATTGATCTGACATTAGCTGCTGGGGACTCTGCCGGACTCACTTTCTATAAATAAATTCAAACCTGACACATTTTGTATAAACAACGGCAGATTCAGTCTTCGTGGAGAGCCTAGTTCCTAACAATTCAGGGCAGGTGAAGAGGCACTGTAAGCCTCCCTTGATTTCTGTGGCAGGAAGTGAGGTCTTGCCTTCCAGAAGCTCCCGGAGGGCACCAGTTGTGATCAGTTGCCCTTGTCCATATTCCAACACCGAGCAGCCCCGTGCGTGTCAGCATAGAACTATTCTCCCTAAGGAGTTTGCTTTTTATTGGGGGGTCTTTCAGCTCTTACCCATCCATTGTGCCAGATACAGTTGTACATACGTTGCCATCCTAATTTTCTTTGTTAAACAGATCATTTTATTGGAAACTCTTCAACATATTATAACAATCTATAATTCACTTGGATCAAAAATTGTACAAGTGCTGTGACTGTCCATTTCAAAACATTGTCTCTCTTGTTGAACTCTGATATCAGGTCCCCCTTTATCCCCTCCCCCCCACTCTACTCCCAGAACCCTCATTTTCATGTTACATGTCATTATCATTTGCCACATCTTACACCATCCAAGGTATCCGTTGACCTAAAGTTCTGTTATCCATTCCCATCAGGTTTGGTTATACAGTCATCATTGCTAATGGTATTGTTCAATCATTTTCAATTGGGCTGCTAACAGAAAGGTCAGTGGTGGGAATCTGCGAGCTATTCCATTGGCGAAAGATGAGGAAGTCTGCTTCCAAAAAGATTTACAGCTTCACAAATCCTGTGAAGCAGTAGTTAGTTCTCTTCTGCACAATAGGGCCAGGGACTAGGTGTGGGAACCGACTCATTGGCATTTGCTATGGTTTGGGATCATATCCTATATAAAATATTTATTTAATATCTGTCTCCTAGAAGGCAAGAACTTCACTTTTTGATTTCATTCCCTTACTATTCATTTCATTCTATTAACTTTGAAATCCTCATAAGATTCTCAAAGTTTTGGTATTGTAATTTTTTAATACTCTGTGATGGCTAATGCGATATAGATCAATGTGGCTGGGCCATAATTGTGAGCCCAAGACACATTGAATTATTATTCAGAACTTTTTAGAAAACCTTCTTTTTTAATTGTTTTATTGGGGACTCATATAGCTTTTATCATAATCCATACATACATCTATTGTGTCAAGCACATTTATGCATATGTAGCCATCATCATTTTCAAAACATTTTCTTTCTACTTGGTTTCAGCTCCTTTCCCCTCTTCCCCACCCTCCCTTCCTCATGAACCCTTCATAATTTATAAATTGTAAATTTTTTCATGTCTTATACTGTCCAATTCTCCTATCACCCACTTTTCTGTTTTCTGTTCCCCTGAAGGGGGTTTATATGTAGATCATTGTGATACATTTCGCCATTTTCCCCTCATCTTCCCCTTCCACTCCTGGTATCACTCTTCTCATTATTGGTTTTGAAGGGTTCATAGGCCCTATATTCCCTGTGGTTCCAGCTCATATCTGTACCAGTGTCAATGCTCTAATCTAGCCAAATTTGTAAGGTAGAATTGGGGTCATGATAGTGGGGAGGGGGAGACATTAAAGAACTAGAGGAAAACTATATGTTCTATCGGTTCTACACTGCACACTGACTGGCTTCTCTCTTCCATGTGACTCTTCTGTAAGGGGATGTCCCATTGCCTACAGGTGGGCTTTGGGTCTCCACTCCACACACCCCTGCATTCCCCAAAATATGAGTTTTTTTCTGGGTCTTTGATGCCTGGTTCCTAATCCCATCAACAACTAATGATCACACAGGCTAGTGTGCTTCTTCCATGTGGGCTTTGTTGCTTCTCAGTTAGATGGCCGCTTATTTATCTTTAAGCCTTTAAGACCCCAGACACTATATCTTTTAATAGCTGAGCACTATCAGCTTTCTTCACCACATTTGCTCATGAGCCCATTTTGTCTTCAGCGATCATGTAGGGAAGGTGAGTACCACAGAATGCCTGGTTAGTACAACAAAGTATTCTTAAGTTGAGGGAGTACTTGAGTAGAGGGGCAATGTCCATCTGCTATTTTAATACTTCACACATAAATATAGATACATAGATCTATTTCCCTATTGCTATTTATAAATATAATTACAAAAGTACAGGCTTATAGTTAGACCTCTCTAAATGTCCTTTGCCTCCTAGTTTTTTCCTTTATTTTCTTTTACTGTGGTCTTGTCCCACTATCATGTTCGGCCTTCATTAGAGTCTCAGAAATTCCTCTCAGCTACATTACCCTCAATCAAGCAGGTATCCTATATCCTCCTCACTATCAATTTTAGATCACTTGTTGCTGCCCTGTCCCTGGGTTTGTTGACACCCCTGTCTTTCCTCCACCTTGCTTCTCTCTCGTGTCCCTCCCTCCAGATTGTTTATCCCACCTATCTTAACTAGATAAACATGCAGAGACAATAATAAGCACAGAAACTAGACAGAGCAGATCAAAGTAACAAAAGAAAACAAAAAAACGACAACAAATCAACGACAAAAAAAGAGAAACACCTATATATTGTTCCAGATCTGTTTGTTTAACCTTTAGAAAGGTTTTCCAATTGAGTCTGATGGGGTGCCATGTCCTGGACTTTGTTGCTGTGCTTCCCTTGCTGATCTGTTGCACAGCCTTAGTGCTTCACCCTAGTGTGCTGGAGTCAGATCCGGCACAATTCCCACACTGAGTCTTCAATGCTATCCCCCAGATTGCTACTTCATTAGGTTTTTAATGGCTGAATTTTCAGAAGTAAATCAGCAGGCCCATCTTATGAGGTATCTCTTGGGAGATTTGAACCACTAACTTTTCAGTTAGCAGACAAGTGTGTGAACCACTTGTATCACTCAAGGACTTCTACGCAATAGGTTGTTCCCAAATTCCCTCCAGTTGGTCTAACTCCTAGTGGTGACAGTATGCACAACAGAACAGAACCCTTCCTGCATCACCCTTATAGTTAGCATGATGTGGCTGCCAGGCAAAGTTATGATGAGGTTCCCTGGACAGATAGCCATCTGGAGCAGGGGGATGAGGGATTCTGATGGGAAAGAGACTGAGAGTCAAGTTTCTATTCTCCAATTGGAAAATACCATGAGACTTCCAGAAATCTCAAGAGAAAGCCATGCCCACACAGAGGCCTCATTGGCTACTCATTGGCTATCTCTAGATTGCAGAGCTAAACTCCACCCTTAGACTCCCAATCACAAAATTGACACAAGTACATGACAGCCACAGACATTCTTAGTAAATAATATTGCAAATTTACCCTGGCAATCAATTCTCATTGTTTGTGGAGATACCATCAACCGCTAAGGGATTTATTCTATACAAGGTATTGAGATATGGAGATAGCCTACTTTGTTTCGAAATCCCTTTATCAACAGTGTTTTTTTTTTCATTAGTACCAGAGGCTAATCAATGACAAGATTAACAGAAGATCTTTATGCCCCAAGAAGACTATTAATAAGACTCTCTACCATAAAATAACAAGACAGTCTCCAAAGGGAGTCAAAAGCAAATAAAAGGGAAAACAACATAGTCTAGGAATGGATTTGGGTATCACACTAAATCTGTGCTCCAATTTAAGAGCAATTAGTTCTTACATCATGACCCTGCTCAATACACACCCTCAGGAAGGGAATGCAGAAGATATGGATGTTATAGCAATGTGTGGTGAAGAAATTAGATGGTGCCTAGCTATCAGATAAAATGGCTTCTGGGATCTTAAAGGGTTGTTTCCAAACAAGCATACCAACATCAGTGACTAAAGGATTATCATTTCATAATCTGAAGCTGAAGAAGGGAGTAGAATCAGAACCTAAATTATGAGACTCTGGTTTGCAGAAGGCTATGGACAACAGTGGAAGCGCAAGATGCATTTGTGAGATCTATGCAGGAAATAAACCTCCAGTGACTTCCCTCTATCCATAACAGAAAAAATGGGAAGATGCTGATTACTAAACAGAGTACGTGGGAGAGATGACAATAGGAGATCAAAATGATAAACCTGACTTGAATGGTTAAAGCCTTGTCACTGATTCCTCATCCCACCACTCCCCCCATGTACATTGGGACTGGTACAATTTTCAATGTATTCTGTGTTTCTTAGGCTTTATGGTGTTTGGGGTTTTAGAGTGTTTTTGCTTTCATAATGGGATTTATCTCAGATATATTTTGCCATGGGGGAGTCACCACCTTGAATTTTTGTTACACATTTTTCTCTTTTTCTAGTATATAAAACTCAGGATTGATGAACCTACAGAGACAGCAAGTAGAATAAAGGTTCCTCGGGGGTCCTGAGGGGTAGGGTGAATAAAGGGGAGCTGATGTCAAGGAGTTCAAGAAGGAAGAGGACGTTTTGAAACCGATTGTGGTAGCAATTGTACAATTCTGCTTGATGTGCTTGAACAATAGAGCGATTTAGCTGTATTATCTCCCTATAAAATGCCTAAAGAAATGAGGATGCAGGGAGGGAGGGGAAAATGAGGAGCTGATATCAAGGGTTTAAGTAGAAAGCAAATGTTTTGAGAATTATGAGGGCAAAAAATGTACAAATGTGCTTGGCATACAGTGGATGCATGTATGGAGTGTAATAAGAATTGTATGAGCCTCCAATAAAATGCTTTTTTTAAAGACAAAAAAATTGAAAAATGAGAGTGGTGAGGCTTCTCATGTGCTTTGGATATACTATCAGGAGGGGTAAATGCCTGGAAAAGGGGGTGCTGCGAGGCAAGAGCAGCCAAGAAAAGTGGATGGTCCTCCAGGAGATGGGCAGACACAAAGGCTGCAGCCCTGGGCTCCACCATAATGATTTCTATGGTGCACATGGAGGCGGCTCAGACTGGCCAGCGGCTAACCACAAAATCCAGAAATGGCCCAATAAGTTAGGATGATCACTATCTGGGATTCTACCTCACGGAGTCATTCTTCATGGTGATGAAGAAGACACTGACAAAGGAATATCATTTGCATAAAGTAGAATTTCACACAACTTAAACTTGACCATTTCCAAGTCTCCAATAAGGAGCGCTGGTAATGCAGTGGTAGAGTGTCAGGCTGCGGTGTGACTCCAGCAGTCCCTGTACAGCTGGCAGTCTGCTGTCACAGCTAGCACGCCCTGCGCAACTCTGTTGGATCCCTCTACAATACGTTGGAACTAACTCTGTGACAGTGGGCTCTAAAATGTACAATGAAACGGGTTCCTTGCATCTGCAGAGCTGCGCAACTATCACCAAGCACAACCCAATCTTGAAACATGGATGTCGCTTTGTGCCTATTATGAAGGAACCCTCAAGGTCTTGATATTAAGTGGCAAAATAAATCATTTAGTAACTTTATGGATGATGGTTCTGACAAAAGCATAGCTTATTTTTTAAATCATTTTATTGGGGGCGCATACAACTCTTATTACAATCCATATATACACCTATTGTAGGCAAAGCACATGGGTACATTTGTTGCCATCATCACTCTCAAAACATTTGCTTTCTACTTAAGCCCTTGGTATTAGCGTCTCTTATTTCCCCCTCCCTACTCCCTCTCCCTTATGAACCCTTGATGATTTATAACTTAATATTATTTTGTCATATATTACACTCTCCAATGTCTCCCTTCACCCAACTTATTTGCCATCACAGTGCTCCGCACAATCTTGCTTATGCCTAAAGGATGCATTATATCGAAGACAGGACGCTCTCTGATGTACCATGCCCCATCAGGCAGGAGCAACTGACCTCAAGATGGTTGAGATAGCCCTTTACACTACGTTATGGCTCCAATTTTAGCAGAACCCCTAGGTCGGGCTAAAAGGATGCCACAAACACTGTGAGCCAGTGGCCTGTAGATCACATTGTTTCTTTCATAGCTAGAACACATGGGTGCAGTAACTAAGGGTGTGATCAGTAGGCACATCTCTCTCGTTCCCATTGCTCAGTGCTATCAAGTCGGCTCTTATAGCAACATGATGCACAACAGAAGGAAACCCTGCCAGGTCTTGTGCCATCTTCACAATACGCTTGTTCCTATCGATGCAGCCACTGTGTCCATCCAGAAGACCTGTCTGTCCCTTTTTCACTGGACTGCTGCTTTCCAAAGCAGAATGACCACTGCCAGGGACTGTTAGTCTTGCTCAAATGAGTCCCTAGACAAAAAGGAAAAACAGCTATGATATTCCTCTGCTAACCACTAGGTGGATAATTTCAAACTCAGCAGTCATTCCTCGGGAGAAACAGAAGTCTGTCTGCTCCCAGAAAGGTTTTCAGTCTTTATAGCACCGCTCATTGTAAAGGCAGCTTAACCAGGGCATGCGGACTATCTCGAATTAATGTGGCGATGATTGTGTAATTCTTGATATAATTGAATGCTTCAACTATTGGATTGTATTATATGTAAATTATGTGCTAATAAAATGGCTAGCAAATAAATTGTAAAGAAAAAGGTGGGGCAAAAAGTTATTTTTTTTTAAGAGTCAAAAAGATTTGTCACATTTTTCCTTTATGTTGCAAGGAGAATAGTGAAGCACCTATGTATTCTAGCAGTGAAAGAAGCATGAGCTCTTGGCCACTGATTCACAGGATCTATGGTATCCTGTTAGCCCAACATAGGGGGTTCTGTTGGAATTGGAGGGCTAAAACATGGATTTAATTTTTTTTAAAGAATCACCAATGTTTCCCTGATTTTCTGCTGAATTCTTTGGATTTGCATCTACAAATGTCACTTCAGCAACTTCTCCCTGGACTGGGATGGTGAAAATTTGTTCTGAATTCTAATAAAAAGATTTTTTTTACTGTGGAAAAAATAGATTTCACATCTTGGAACCCAGATAGAGGACCGCTCTGGTTCAGAATCAGCTAGCGGGCAGTGGGTTTTGTGGAGGATCTCTTGCAACTTTGGACTACTGGTGGAGAGGCTTGGGGCGGAAGCCTCTGGCTTCCACCAGAGGGCACAATCATGATTCCACTGAACTGGAAGTAGAAGCTGCCACCTGGCCACTTGGAGTTCCCTTTGCCACTGACACAAAGCGAGGGTGGGAGGTGGGGGGAGAAGGTCTCGCTTATTAACAGAAATTAGGGTGGCTGCTGGGCAATGGGAGCAAAGATGAGTCTTTCTGGCCCTGGGGGAATCATTGGAGTGATGTCTAGGGCTGCTGCTAAAGTCGAGCGTGCGCGCACACCCCCTCCCGCCCCCGCCCCCCCCCACATGACTGCATGCACAACAGCTGCACTGTCAGACCCTCACTTCAAGCAAACACCTCAAGAAAAAGGTGGGGAAGGGGAAGAAAATTCAAAACCGAATTTCAAAATCTCCTTGGGGATAACAGAAATCTGAAGCAAACACAGTCAAACTCCTACAGGATACAGATAAAAAGAGGGAGCACTCCCTCCCCCAGGGCCCCAGAGAGTGTTAGGGGAGGAAAGAAAAGGGTGAGTTATCTCTTTGTCCTTCAAACCCATCTGGGCCTCAAGACACAATCTAACCTCACCAAGGACAGGAGTCCTTCTCCAACCAGCATACCTGGAGGAGTATGCTCACGTTGGAGGAGAGGGAGCTTGATTGAAGCCTTTCTGGTGGAAGGTCAAACTGATTACACTTGAGGGGAGGATTAACATAAGAGAGACTGAAGTTCATTAATGTCCCACCATTCTGAGCCTTGAAAACAATGGATACAGGTCACATATGGGATCCCTGTTCCATAGGGATGATTGAAACTGACCATAGGTCCTGGCTGCTCAGTCACCTCCAGTAAAGATGCATTTGTGCTGGCAGGCAGTTTCCTGGATATTGCCTTTTTCTTCCCTTCTCAACAGCTATTTTAGTCATTGGCCTATACCTCTTGGCTGACCTTGATACCAGGACCTTAACGGGAAATAGCAACAAAACTGTATCTGTCACCAAGTCCTGGATGGCACAGGCCAGTGGTCAGCAAACTGCAGCTGTGGAGCCATATGCGGCTCTCAAGCTATATGAGGCTCTTTTGGTGTGACCATGCGGCTGAGAAGAAGGGATCAGGTATCGGGCAACAAAGAACAAAAGTCATACCATTCTGTGCCCACCTTCCTGATATGATTGCTGAAGACAAAGTGAGTGCCTAAGCAAATGTGGTGAAGAGAGCTGATAGCGCCTGGCTATCAAAATATATAACATCTGGGGTCTTAAAGGCTTGAAGGTCAACAAATGGCCATCTAGTTCAGAAGCAAGAAAGCTCACATGGAAAAAGTCTACCAGCCTGTGTGACCATGAGGTGTTGAAGGGATCAGGTATCAGACATCAAAGAACTAAAAATTATATCATTATAAATGATGGGGAGTGCAGATTCAGGACCCAAAGCCCATCTGTAGGTAATGGACTTCCCCTTACAGAGGGGTCAGAGGAAGAAGATAAACCCATTAGGGTGCGATGTAGCAATAATGAAGCACGCAACTTTCCTCTAGTTCTTCAATGCTTCCTCTTCCCCACTATCATGATTCCAGGTCTACCTTACAAATCCAGCTAGACCAGAGGATGTACACTGATACACATAGGAACTGGAAACATGGGAAATCCAGGACAGAAGATCCCTTCAGGACCAGTGGTGATACCGGGTGAATGGAGGGAAGACGGGGTATAAAGAGAGAACCTATTATAAGGATCTACATATAACCTCTTCCCTAGGGTACGGAAAACAGGGAAGTAGGTGAATGAAGACATCAGACAGTGCACAATATGAGAAAGTAATAGTAATTTATAAATTAGCAAGGGTCCATGAGGTAAGGGAAAGCAGGGAGAGAGGAAGAAAAATGAGGAGCCAATGCCAAGGATTAAATAGAAAGCAAATGTTTTGAGAATGAGGAGGGCAACATATGCACAAATGTGCTTGACATACAATGGACTTATATATGGATTGTGAAAAGATGTATATGAGCCCCCAATAAAATGGTTTTTAAAAAAGAATGAAAAAAAGGACACTTTTCAAGCCATGTAACAACCCAATAAAGTCTTGGACCCTTCAGAAATTACATCCTGGGTCCTTTTGTGTGTGGGGAGTGGGGATGGGGGTAGTGAAGAAGGAGTCCCGAAGGAAGTTGTAAATATCAGACCCGATCTTGTGACCAATTAAGGATGTGAGAAATACAGTAGTTCCTTATAATTGCTTGCTTAGTATATTATGCATATACAGTATTTATTGATGAATCAATTAAGAGGGTTTTCCCCTGTGTCCTAAAAGTTTATCTAAGGTATGTTCTTGATTCCCCAGTGCCACTTTAGCCACAATACCACAAGTAAAGGACTTAAACACACAATGTAGGGGGCCAGATGCCCAAATATAGAATGCCAGCTCTCGAGGAAGGTTTTCTTTTCGTGTCAACTCTGGGAAAAGGTCCTGGTCTCCTTTCACCATCTGCACAGATCTAGGCCCAAAGGACATGCTATCTCTTCTTTCCTGGTGGCACCGAAGTTCCTATTTGCTCTATTTGATTGGTCTATTCTTTTCTCTCTCCAAAGGGAGCTCAGGAGATAACCCAATCCTAGAGATTGCAGCCTGGACTTATTAACCTAACTAATTAACCTGTCTCATGAACTTCAGAGAGATTAGGATTTTCAACACCTGAGAAAGTATGTCTGATCACAAATGGAGGAGAGTTACATAATACTGAGAATCCTGGCCTACTTAACACCTACTTGGTGGCAGGGTCGAGGGATGCAATTCAACCGACAAACAGGCGTGTTGATGATGGTGAATTTTGAATTTAGTCTTTGTGTTATAAGATCACAAGGCAATATTGAAACCAAACACCACCCAGAGGGGAGTACGATGATAGAAATGATGGGTGGGGGAGGAGAGGGAAGAACATCTCTGTCTGTACTTAGTTTGATTGCCCTGGGTTAGTTAGGTGTGTATTGACTTTGTTGTTGCTGTAAAGTGTGGCTCTCTTAGTTTCATAAGACTGTGATAACAACATACCACAAATGGTTGTCTCATTTTAATCTAACCAATTATATCTTTAAAACAAAAACCGGATTGAACCCTTGTGGCATAGTGGTTGAGTGTGGGACTGCGACCCACTGGCTTGGCGGTTCAAATCCAGCAGCAGCTCTCCAGGAGCAAGGCTGGGCCTCCAGAGGACAGTGATGCCCCCCCCCAAAAAAAAAAAAACTTGCGCACAAGGAACAGGAGTTATGGCCCTATAATATGTTTAGGAGGAGCATAATTCAATCTATCAGACTGGATGAAGGGGTACAGGGGAATGGGTTCATAACCAAAGGACATGGGCTGTGCTCGTCAATGAGAATGGTTTTGAAAGAGTGATAAGGGCATAAACCCAATGGGCTGGGTAGAGGAGAGAACGGGAAGCGAAGATACTTGTAGAAAATCCTTTTGAGAAGTTTGGTTTGATGATGAAGCAGTAAAATAAGGCACTAAGTAGAAGGAGGCTCTGGAATCAAGGTACAGGGTTTAAAAGACAAGAAAGATTAATGCATGTGTTCAGCTGCTAACCTAAAGACTGGAATTTCAAATCCACACAAAGTCACTTCAGGAAAAAAAAAGAGCTAATAATCTACTTCCAAAAGTTGTTGTTGTTGTTGTATCGAGTCAGTTCTAATCCACAGCAACTCTCTGAACAATGCGATGAAACTGTACCTGCCCCTGCGAATCCTTACGAGCCTTGTTATGCTTGAACTCAGTGTTACCGCCACTGTGTCAATCCATCTCCTTGAAGTGCCCCCCCCCGCTGCCCTCCAACCTTACCAAAGATGATGTCCTTCTCTAGGAACTGATTTCTCTTGACAGGGTGACCAAAGTACATAAGATGAAGTTTCACCTCTAAGCAAAGTGACCACATTTTAAGTGGGATACCATTGACCCGGAGAGCGGGGGAGGGAGTCTTGTTGATTAAATATTTGATCTATATGGAGCAACAAAAATTTTCATAGAATGCAAAAATAGTATTGTAATATATTTTACTTTTAAAATGCCGTGGGATATTGTTAAAAAAGCTGAACGTCTGGTCACCTTACTCTAAGATGCCCTCTGGTCATCCTTCTTCCAAGATGGGTTGGTTTGTCCTTTTAGCAGTCTCTGATACTCTCAAAACTCTTCCCCAGCACCACAATTATTCTCCAATCTTCCTTAGTCAATGTCCACCTTTCTCATGTATATGCTGCAATGGGAAACACCACGGCTTGAGTCCTCAAAATAAAGACCTCCAGTCGCGTCCTTGCTTTTCAATACTCCAGAGAGGTCTTGTGCAGCAGATTGATTGATCATATGTCAAATTTAGTCACTGAAATGTTTATGGAGTGCTGGAGCCATGGTGTCTGGATGGACCCCTGTGACTGTTATCCCGAGGTAATTTTTCAACCTTCAACCAAAAATGATGCTTGAAGTCTTCTTAAAACCAAACCACAGTTTACTTTCACTGGTAAAGACCTACCCGCCTTGAGCACTGTGCTCTTTTAAGATGGGTCCATATGAGATCAAATTAACAACAGGGACTTGAACGCTTCGAGAGGAACCTTAGGGGGCAGTAATTCTATGTGAATGGGGAAAGAACGACTCCTAAAAGGACGATGAGAATGGGCATAGGACTCAAAATGTGTCATCAGTGCCTCTGAATTGTACACGTTGAAACTGTTGGGTGGGGAAATGGCTTGCTGTGAATTTTCTCAACAACAACAATATAACTTTTTAAAAAGCAAAACTGCCTGGTGCCTAATTCTCCACTGAAAGCCATCATCAGGTCTTCCTGAATGAGAAGCCACTCGAGGACAACTGTTCTTTTCTTTTTACTTCTGATCAATTAGGAAGAATGAAATCAATATGCAGAAGAAAAGGAGATTATAGTAGGAGCTATGGTCTTGAGAATATGTGAGGCAATGTCCAACGGGAAGTAGTGATCTTTGCTAGAAGTGACTCTCTGCACTCTAACTAGAAGTTACTAGAAGTCAGAGTCATTTCAATGACAGTAGGATTGGGTTTGGGGGACTAGGACTTGGCTTACGTCTCACACTTCAGATCTTCCACACTCTCTAAGTCCTCAAGAACCTAAATTTGGGGGTGGAGGGAAACAAAGACCTCTTTTCTCTCCTCCTGGGGCAAATAAACACTAGACCTCTCTACCACAATGCCCTGATAATCTTAGTGGCAACACTGAGTGAAGGGGGAAACTAGTCAATTTAATCGAATGATGCACCCCATGTAGAGGAAAAAGCAGGCACCTAATTCAGTTCGGTTATCTTGCCGTACAAAAAAACTAAAAGCCCAAGAAATGAAATGTTCCTAGATGGGTCTGATGGGCGGAATAATGAAGTCCCAGTGGGGGGAAGGATTTCATGCAGGGGGATCTGCACCCTTGCATTGGACGTGCTTATGCATGTGTCCAAACACAATAGGGGACATTTGTCTTTCCTGTCACTCACTGGATGGTGCCTCCATTTTATGTGTGTTCTCTGTCCCTGGGCCACTTATGGTTTCCCTAGGTTGGAGAGAATACTCACTGTAGAGTGGACTTTTTCTCCCCTCCCTCCCCAACGGAGATGAATGAGTTAACAAAGATAAAAGCAAATCTACTGTTGTTTGAGCAGGCCACTGTGTTTCCTAGGCAACATAATACTTGCGTTTCTCCTGTTTCTAAAAGCCCCTATGGAGGGAGTGGTGAAAATATTAGCCTTGGCCAGCTCTCAACCCTCTGCCCTCCCCCCTCTCCCGCCCCTTCTCACTGGGCTCCTGCAGGAGTTGACCTTGCCTCCAACTTCACAGAATCCATGAAGGCCATCAGGTGCAAACTCCCGTGACCTTGCCAGCTCCCCTGCTCTCTGCTCCTCCACTCCAAGGAGCAGATAGAATCCCCCTGCCTGCTCCTTTGATGTTGTTGTCTATTTGTTGGTTCCATTGGTTTGTGAGGAGCTGATATGTCACTAAAGAATCCAAGCTCACTTCAGTGCTAGTTGGCCTCCATATAGAGCCCCTCAGACCAGTTTACATCAGAGGGATAATGAATCGGGAGGGCTTTTGAGGTTGTACCTTTTCACTCGGTTTTTATGTTTTTATTGTGCTGTAACTCTGCTTGCTTGTTTCTCTTGGATGTTAAAGAAAACCCTCTGTTCTCCCACCTCTCCTCTCTCCTTGCATGCCTCAGGGTCAGATCATTTCTCCTCGTCCCTCGCTTGTCCACCTACCCGCGATACTGCTGCTCACTCTCTCTCTCTTTTTTTTTCTTCTAGGGAAGGAATTTCGTTTATTAAAACAGTACGCTTACCTTCCCTGGATGGGAGGACCCAGAAGCAGCAGCGCTTTCCTGAGTCACCATTGCCGCAGTTCCCTGAGCTGACCCCCCACTCCCCCCACCACCACCTCCCACCATCCTCCTCCCCCCTCCCACAGGCCCTCCACACTGTACAAAAGAGTCCTGATGCTTCCTGGGATAAAGCTACTGTACACGACATTTACATTAGAAGAAGCGCACATCCTTAAGCCTGGGGTGCGGTCCTGCAGGAAGGCCTGCAGCTGGGGCATCCAGAGCAGCAGATACGCTGAAGAGGAACAAGATGATGGCCAAGAAGATGCCCACAGAAGCCTTCATCCTTCCCTCAACCATGATGCTGCTTTCAGAAAAACAAATCCCACACCCAGGAACCCAACTGCCCTCTGCCCTCCACCCCCTTCTCAGCCAGTCTTTTCAAAGCACTGGTTTGATCAATAGAGCTCCCTAGTCTGTGACTCCCAGCGCCGCCCCTCCCCCCCACCTGCCCCTGGCCTTGTGAAGTCTGCCTTGTGTCAAGTCATCCTATGTAAAGCATTCCCTACGGGTTATAGAGTTTCCAAGGCAGTCATTCTCAGGGAAGCTGATCTTCAGCTCACAGGACAGCTGATGGGTTTGAATCCCCATCTTTAGGCTAGTAGTCAGCTGCTTCCACCTCCGTGCCACAATTTCTTTGTCCTTGATCCCAAACCCTTGGAAACAGTTCCTTCTCCTGGTGTCAGAAAGGGCTCTCCCGACTGCCTACACCAAGTCACTCTTTGGTCATCATCCTTCCTTCTGCTCCCTTGGTAGCACTGAACACGCTGAAGGTCTCCCTCCTGGTACCGCTCTGCACTTTGCCTCTGTCAGATCACTCTTCTGATTGTCCCCCTGCCCCCTGCTTTTGTTTTTTACCCTCCATATCCTACATGGGCTCCTCTGCCTAAACCGATAAAGGTAATATTCCTCGAGATTCTATCTCAGACCTCTATTTCTCTGCTCAATTGGCCAACAGCCTATAGGTTCAAACAAACACATTCACTACCATCAAGTCAATTCCCCCCTCATAGCGACCCCAGAGGACAGAATAGCCCTGCTTCTATGGGTTTCCGAGTCTATAACGGGAGTAGAAAGTCTCATCTCTCCTCCATGAAGCACCTGGTGGTTCCAAACGTCTGACCTTGCTGTGAGCAGCCCCACTCCTGAGCCACTATGTCCCCAGGGCTCCAGGTACCCTATAGGGTTCAGAGAAGCTATAGAGAGGAAGAACGCATGTTCACAAGGAGCCTAGTGTTGCCGCAATGAAGTTCTCAGCTGTACACTGAAAGGTGGGTGCTTCGAATCCCTCCCACCCCCACCAGTTCCTCTGAGGCTCTCACCTCCTGATAGTAAAGATCACAGCTAAAGACAGCCTACAGGGGCAGCTCAGCTCTGTCACTTGGGGTCAGCGTAAATCGGAATCAACGGCAAAGACAGTGGGCAAGAGGTAGTAAAGGCTATGCTGGAAATTCACCAGGAAATATGCTAGCTCCTTTTGTCTTGAAAGAACAGCCCTCCTTCTCGAGCCTTCACGTCCCGTTGGGGATCGCATCACGGGCACAACAAATGCTACTATTCGGCTATCTTCTTCACGCTCAAGAAAAACTAAACCAGGTGGCAGGATGTCCACTGCGCTTCATTACGTCTCCTGTGTATCAGAGCAGAACTGTGGAAGAACACGGGGTTTTCAATGGCTCTGATCTTCCCTCAGCCATTCTTCTGAGATGCCCGCTGGGAAGACGTGTCAACGACATTAATCATCTGAACTACCCCAGACCTTCCCTCTCAACCCCAGGCCTAGCAAAGACCGAGCAGCTGGGATGCTTGGCATGGAGGACGCAGTGTATGGGAGGGCAGGGCCTCCTTTAGATGTCCCGTGGGAAAGAGGATGCAGCTCCTCAGCTCCGGCCACGTGTGACCAGGCAGGATTGTGAGGCCACATCTTTTTGATGTCTAAGAAAGTCACCAGAAAAAAAATAAAAAGAAAGTGACCAGATCTTAAGCGGGACACCATTGACCGGGCAGTGGGAGGGGGTGCTCCTTGATTAAAAATATGGTCTATATGGAGCAACAAAAATGTTCACAGAATGCAAAAATAGTATCGTAACATATTTATTTTAATTTTTAAATGCCGTGGGATGTTGTTCAATTGTTAAACAGTTTACTTTAGACAGTCAGAACTATGGGTATGGCATAAAAATATTTATGTTGTTGCTGACCTCAAAGATTTTTTTAAATGTCAAACTATGTGAGGGGCACATAAATATGGCTTCCAGACAGCTCTAAGCACCAAGGCCAACCATTTTCCATGTGGGCCTTGCATCTTGTGCAGTGAGTCGTACAGAGGTTTCTTACCTCTAATGTCATTGCTGATTTGATTCAACACTGGTGACTGCAACTACTGCCCATAGTCTGGTCCCACCTGTTTGACTTCCCCAATTCAGATTGAACTCCTGAGTTCCAGATCTGATTATCCAACTGGATATGGATCTTAGAACTTTTAATGCTGCGATAGCAACACAAGCAGATGCCTTTCACAAACAAAAAGAGTCTCTCCTCACAGTTTAGGAGCTAGATGTCTGCATTCAAGGTGCTGGCACTAGGAGAAGGTTTTGAGTCTCTGTTGGCTCTGAATGAAAGCCCGCATCTCTTTTATGTTTCTGTTCCTCGCTTCCATGGCAAGCTTTATGTGTGGGTCGTAGCATCTATCTGGCATCATCTGCACATCCTTACTTCTGTGATGAATCTGCTCTTTTAAAAAGTATTTCTTGAAGTTTGGGGCAAAGTGTGTAGAACAAATCACTTTTCCATTCAGCAGCTCATAGCCATAATGTTTGGTGACACTGGCTACAATCCCCACAATGGGATGGCAGTGGAAGGGTTTCCTTCCCACCTCCTCTTTGAGTTGTCATTTCCCTTTGCCCTTCTTTCCTACCACTTCCTGCTTTCTTAGCTTTAAACTTGGGCACAGGTTGCCTTTTTGTCTGCCTGCTCTTATGTATCTCCAAAGACATTGTCTGAAAACGCACCCTACACTGACATTACTTTGGCAACAGAATAAAGAAAACCCTATTCCCAAATGGGTTTGCATCCACCAGTATGTCGTCATTGTGGAGGTGCCATTGAGTCAATTCCAACTCACAGGGTCCCTGTGGACAACACTACCCATCTTCACAATCTTTTGTGTTTGAGCCAATGAATGCAGTCACTGTCAATCCATCTCCTTGAGGGTCTTCCTCTTTTGTACTGACTTGACCAAGCAGGAACTTCAACAAGCAGGAACTGAACCCTCTCAATAACCTAGCCAAAGGACATGGGAGGAAGCCTCTCCTCTTTCAAGAGTATTGTGCTGCACTTCTTCTAAACCAGATTTACTTGTTCTACTCACTGTCTGTGGTAATATCAATATTCTTCACAAACACTATTTCAAAAGCATTGGGTATTCACCAGTCTTCCTTACCCATTGTCCAGTTTTCACATACATATGAAGCAATTGAAAATGTCATAGCTAAGGCCAGGTGCACCTTCATCCTCAGTGCAACATTGTTGCCCTTTAGCACAATAGAGAGGTCTTGTGCAGCAGACTTATGAGCTCCTGACTGGTGTTTCCAGGAGCACTGGTTATGGAGTCTAGCAAAATACAAACTTGAACTTCAGTCTTCATTTATCCTGGTATTGTTTCTTTCTTCAGTTGGGAGGGCTTTTGTTTTCTGTTGAGCCATAATCCATAATAAAGGTTGTAGTCTCTGATTTTCAAGAGTAATTACTTCAAACCCTCTTGACTTTCGCAAGCAAGATGGTATCATCTGTTAGGTCACAGCCTGATGGTGCCTCCTTGTGGGTGTGGCCTTCTCCTAAGGCAGGCTCTGGGAACCTACACGTCTCTTCCTCGCTGCTAGCTGAACTTGACTGCTAACAGAGCCACCACCATTGGGTCCAGGGGAATTTGCACCCACTGGCCTCTGATCTTCCTGCATGCTACATCATTGTATGTGGCTGCATGAGTCCAAAGAGGGACTGAGGGACTAGTGTGGGACTTAAGGCCTGAGTTGGACTGGGCTGGGATTTTTCCTTGATATACAATTACTTCTTGATATAAAGTTCCTTTTTATACATATATGAGTGTCAATAGATTTTTTTTTCTAGTCAACCCAACCGAACACAGTAGCTCTGGTTGTTAATAAGCCTTTCTCCAATCCTGTTGGCACATTCTTTATATAGTGCAACTCCTTAGATCATTTGCTCAATATCCAGATTGAATAAGTATGGTGAAAAGAAAGATGACAGACATCTTTCCTGATTTTAAAGCATGATTTTTAGCCCTTGATTGGTATATAGGTTCTGCAAGAACCTGGAATTCCTGTTCTTTACAATGTTATCCGTGGTTGGTTCAGATCCACACAGTTGAATGTCTTTGCATAGTCATTAAGACATAAGTAAATGTTGTTTGGGTCATTGCTTTCAGCCAAGGTCCATCAGAGATCAGTAATACTATCTCTCATTCCAAACCCTCTCCTGAATCTGACTGAATTTCCAGCAGTTCCGTTTTAATATACTGCAGCAACCATTGTTTGGACTCTCTTCTCCACAAATTTACTTAGAAGTGACCATCATCATATTGTTCTATAATTTGAGCGTTCTATTAGCTGACCTTTCTTTGGAATGAGCACACATAGGAATCTCTTCTAGTCGGTTGTCAAGGAAACTGTTTTCCAAATGTAATAGATAAGTGAGGCCCTCCAGCACTGTTTGCTTGTTGAAACATTTCCATTGGTATTCTGTCAATTCCTGGAGCCTTGTTTTTGGCTAATTCCTCCTGTGCACCTTGCATTTCTTCCTTTAATACCATTGGTTCTGGCTCATATGCTCCCTCTTGAAATGTTTGAATGTTGATTAAGTCTTGACAGTACAGTGACTATTCCTTCCACCTTCTTTTGAGGCTTCCTGCATCATTCAATATTTGCCATAGAATACTTCAATATTGCAGTTTTATGAGTCTTCTATTCTTTTTTATTATTAAATACTTTCATTGGGGACTCTTACATCTCTTATCACAATCCACACATTCATCTAGTGTGTCAAGCACATTTGCACATATGCTGCCATAATCATTTTCAAAGCATTCTCTTCCCACTTGAGCCCTTGATATCACCTCCCCACTTCTTCCCCCTATCCTCCTCCACCTTCCCTCCCTCACAAACCCTTGATAAGTTTTAGATTATTATTTTCATAAATTACATTATCCTCCATCACCCCTCACCCACTTTTCCACTGTTTGTCCCCCAGGAGGGGGTTACAGGATGGTCCTTGTGATCAATTCCTTCTTTCTCCCCTCACCCTCCCCTAGTCCTCCAGGTATCTCTACTCTCATTATTGTCCCTGGGGTGGAGGTGGGGGCTATCGATCCTGGATTCTCTGTGCTGGGGCTCTTGTCTGTAGTCAATGTTGCAATTGGATCCTTTGTTTTTCCCTTCAATTGTTTCAGTTTGAGATATGCTTAGTGAACTCTCCCCTTTGGGTTTTCTAATTCCAGATCTTTGCCCATTTCATAATAATACCTTACCTTGTTTTCTCAAGCTGCCCTTTGAAACTGCACTTTCAATTCATCTCTTTTACATCATCACTTCCTCCACGCACTCTAGCTCTTCTACTTTCCAGAGCAAGTTTAGAATCTCTTCTCATGTCCATTTTACTCTCTCTTTTTTTCTTTCCTGTCTTGTAAATGCTTTTTGCTTTCTTTCTGTGTCATGACCTTGAAGCCATTCCGCAACTTGTCTGGTCTTCATTAGTGTTCAAGATGTAATATCTATGCTTGAGATGTTCTCTAAACTCAGGTGGAATATACTCAAGTCCTTAATTTGACCCTCTGGGCTTGTTCGAACTTGCTTTAGCCTCAATTTGAACTTGCATTTGAGCAATTGATGACCTATTCTGCAGTCAGCCCTCATCCTTATTCTGGCTAATGATATTGCCCTTCTCCACAGTCTCTCTTCACAGATGAAGTTGATTTAATTCTGCGTATTCCATTGGCGAGATCCACATATATAATAAAAGAACAACCAAACACAAAACCTCGCTGTCATCAAGTCAATTCTGACTCATATTGGCCCTATACTATTAATGTTTTTGAAAAAAAGATATTAATAAAATGACTTTTAAAATTCTATTCTTTGATTTCTGCTATAGTTTCCATCACCAGGACAGGCCATGTGCCCCAGGTTCTCTACTGCTGTAGCCTCAGACCTGTCAGTGCCCAGGCAGATGGCACCTGTCCAGGTTCCTCTGCCACCCATGGCCCAATCGGCCCAGAGACCTTTGGGCCACCAGTCAAGACAGTCATGTGCCTTAGTAGGATGAGTTCTGAGTAGGAACTGGGGCTGGGTGCCTGCTTGGTTTGAGACCCAGGTCTTACCTACTCAGGGGTCTGAACTTGGCCCACACTGGGAGGAGGGGAGCTAAGGTCAGCTGTTCTTAGAGCCCCAGGGCCTAGACAGGACCCAAAGGACACAGAGTAAAGGTAGAGAAGGGATTTCTTCACCTAGAGCACAATTTAGGAAGCAAACACACATACCAAGTGGAGGCTGGGTGCTGGCACAGTGTAGAGCAAGCTCCCCACTGGCGTTGTGTGGGTTTCCTCTCCTTCCGTATAAGGTAGGCCAGGTGCCGAAGGAAAGGGCTACCTCTGCGGACCTTAGACATTCAGGGAGGTCAACTGTGGGGAAGTGTCGCAGGTCTGAGAACCTCGCCCACAGGTAGGCTATTTAAAAACCCAACTTGACTTTTTACAAAAAGAATAAAGATAAGGCAACACATGTAGTGTATCTAAGAGCACTTGGTATATTTTAAAAGCTACCAATGTATAACATGAATTATATTCCCATAGAGATGACAGCCTAAGAAACCCTATTTGATTATTTAAAATAATCATATTTGGCGTAATTAAAAAAAAAACAGTTGTATCATTTCTGATTCAGAGCATACCTACAGGAAAAGGCTGATGTGCCTTGTTGAGTTTCTAAGGCTGTCATCTTTATGGAAATCGTCTGCTTCATCTGTCTCTCAAGGTATGGCTGGTAGGTTTGAACTGCCGAGGGTTGGGCTAGCAGCTGAGTGCTGAACCAAGGCACCTCGCTGGTATATAGCATTCTATAAGTAAACACGGGCTCTGTGGTGTTGGACAGGCCCTCCGGAGCTTCAGTGAGATCGGAGTGTGAAGAGTGAATGGGAAGTGGAAAGAAATCCAGTGGGATAGTTAAGGCTAAGATCGGACAATGGAAGGTTAGAGTCTTATGTTGGGCTCCCTGGGAGAGGGATGCTGCGATAAGTTAGCCCAAATGAAGATGACCGTATAGGTTTCTAAAGGTGAGGTGGGTGATCTCTGTGTTCTGATGCAGAAGATTGTACTATGACAAGGACTTTGGAGGCTGGCACCTTCCAAGCAGCATGATTGACCATCATCTTTCAACTGGGCACGACTGTTTCTGATTCTGCCAAAGGGGAGACTTGGTGAGGAGGCAATGTGCATGCTGCTCTCATTTTCTGAGAGAGGGATTTGATTTCAAACAGGCCGTTGATCTGCAATTCTGCCCATTCTGGCTTTCATTCCACCCCAAGACACCCCCATTTTATAAATTTGGACCCATTCTAATGTCATTTCATCAACCATGATTGACCCGGGAAGAACCTAATCAAGGCTCTGGGGGAGAAAAAATGATCCAGCAAACTGGAGTTCTGTTCCCACAGAGATGACAGCCGAAGAAACCCTATGAGGCATTCTGTTCTATCCTCACAAATCAATATGAGTCCGCATCAATTCATCAAGAGCACATAGCAAAGCTGAGAGTGTATTTTGGGGCTAGAAAGTTCTCTTCCACCCAGTGCAATGCTGAGAGAGGGAGTCCAGCGCAAGCTGTCAGTCATCAACACACCCAGTTACTGAGCAAAGAAGTCCTCCGTCCTGAAGTGGAGAGAGAGAAATCTGCACCCAAAGCAGTCACCACCATTGAGCAAACCATTGTGAGGACTTTAGACTTGATTTCATTGTCAATGGGGAGTCATTCAAGGGTTTCCCCAGAGTGGGACATGCTGGTTCTCACCTGGATTGGAATCACCTAGTCACGTATTGGAATGAGGGGAAACTAAAACTCACTGCTATCCGGTGGTCCCGCCTGAGAGCAACCCTATGGAACGAACAGAGGACAACGGCCCCCATGAAGAGAGGGTAGCAAAGCTCCATCGTGAGCAGCAGCGCCTTCGAGTCAGATAAGCCATAGCCTTCTTTGAACATTGCCGCTTCCAGCCCTGCTGCCACAGGAGTTATGCACTGGGCTGCTGACCGCAAGGTTAGCAGTTCAAAACCACCAGACGGAGTTTCTATTCTCATAAAGAGATGCTGTTATTGCTGTTCTTAAGTACCATCGAGTCACTTTGACCCACAGCGACACTTGCACACAGGGCAAAGTACTGCATGAATCTGAGCCATCGACACAATAGTTCTTATGCCACCTCTTATTCGTATGTAGGACAAAATCTTGTCACCCTCATCCCCTCCAAGAAACACTCTGGCTATATTTCTTCCAAGACAGATTTTTGTCCTCTTAGCAGACCATAGTACTTTCAGTATTTTTCACCAGCATCCCCTTTCAAGTGCATCCATTCTTCTTCAGCCTTCCTTCTTCAGTGTCCAACTTTCACATGCAAAGGAGGTCATGGGAACACTATGGCTTGGGTCAGGTGCACCTTGGTCCTCAGAGCAACATCTTTGCTTTTCTTTCTTTGTGTGTGTGTGTGTGTGTGTGTGTGTGTGTGTTTTGTGGGCATCACTGCCTCTGGTGGTCGTGGGCGCTACCCAGCCGCCGCTGGATTTGAACCGCCAAGCCTGCAGGCTGCAGTTCCGCACTCAACCACTTACTCCACCGGGGCTCAGCCCCAACATCTTTGCTTTTCAATATAAGACCTTGTGCCTCAGATTTACCAAATGCAACTCATCTTTGATCGCTTGATGCTGCTTCTATGAACATTGATTGTGGATCTAAAAGGCAAAATTCTTGACAGCTTCAACCTTTTCTCCAACAAATTTATCATGGCCTCACCCACTGGACAAGTTGTGAGGATTTGCGTCTGCTTTACACTGAGTGGTAATCCATACTGAAGGCCGTAGTCCTTGATCTTCATCAGCAAACGTTTCAGGTTCTCATTTTCAGCAGGCCAGGCTATGCCATCTGCATATCACAGGTTGTTAATAAGTCTTCCTCCAATCCATTTGCTGCATTCTTCATATAATCTATATTCTCTGATAATTTGTTCAGCATATAGATTGAATAAGTATAATGAGAGATACAACCATGTACACACCTTTCCTGATTTTAAACATGCAGTATTTCTACAATATTTTAAAACCATGCAATTGTTCTGTTTGCACAACTGCCTCTTGATCCATGTATATGTTCCTAATAAATGGGAATTCCAGTGGTCTGGAATTCCCATTCTTCTCAAGGCTATCCAAAGGCTATTATGGTCCATACAGGTGAAGGCCTTTGCATCATCAATAAAACACAAGTAAACATACTTATCGTACTCTCTGCTTTGAGCCAAGATCCATTTGACATCAGCAGTGATGAAAAGAGTTACAGTTTTGGAAACTCACAGGGAGAGTTCTACCCTGTCCATCCGCTTTTAAAAAAATAATTTTATTGGGGACTCATACAATTCTTTTCAAAAGCAATACATACACATGTATTGCTGCAAACCATATTTGTGCATTTGTTGCCATCATCATTCTCAAAACATTCTCCTTCTACTTAAGCCCTTGATATCAACTCCTCATATTTCTTCTCCTTCCCCACTTCCCCTCCCTAATGAATTTTTGATAATTTATAAATTATCTTTATTTTGCCATATCGTAAAAAATCCGATGTGTCCCTCCACTCAATTCCCTGTTGTCTGTACCCCAGGGAAGAGGTTAAATGTAGATCCCTGCAATTGGTTCCCCCTTTCTATTACACCCTCCTCGTATCACCACTCTCACATGTTTCGGGCTACTGTCTGTACCATTGTACATCTCCTGGCCTAACCATATTTGTAAGGTAGAATTGGGAGCATGATAGTGAGGGGGGAGAGAAAACATTTAAGAACTAGAGGACAGTTGCATATTTCATTGTTACTACACTGTACCTTGACTGGCTCATCTCCTCCCAGAGACCCTTCTCTCAGGGGATGTCAGTTCGCCTACTGATGGGCTTTCAGTCCTTAATCTGTACTCCTCCTCATTGATAATGATATAATATTAGGTCTTTGATGCCTGTGGTCATACAGGCTGGTGTGCTTCTTCATGTGGACTTTGTTACCTGTTCATCCACTTTAACTCAATAGCAGTTAAGTATGGTTTATTTTGGAGCACTTCCTAGCTGTGTAATGGTGGGCAAGTCCCTTACTGTGTGCACTTCAGTGTCCTGAGTTACGCAACGGGCATGATATAACTGGTGTTTTGTGAAGAATACTTGTCCTTGATCTAATCAGTATAAAGGGTTTGGAGTATTGCCTTGAGGACAGTAAGTGTTCAAGGCATGTTGTTCTCGTTGTCAGGTGCCTTTAGGCTGACTTACCACTACCAGTGAACCCATATGGCAATGTTAGCTGCCCCAGAAGGTTTTCCAAACTGTAGTCTTTAAAGAAGCAGATTTATGGGTCTTTCTCCAAGAAAGTCATTGAATGGGTACAAACTAGCAACCTTTCAGTTAGCAGGTGAGCAGTTAACCATTTCACCACTGGGACTCCTGTAAACGATATGAGTTATTCTTCATCTTAGCCCTACTGAATCAGACACTTGTGGGATGCTGGTCTGAAGAATAGACACTAGTAAGTGCCTTGTTCCACCTCCAGATTGTCTGGATCTTCACTAAAATTAAGAACCATTGGCTTTCACAGAAAACTCACCCCCCTTTTTCCCCACAGTTGAACCTTTCTGTTTTTTAAGATTCAGCTCAAATACCACTCCCTATAGCTCGTCCTCCTTTACTTACCTTCCCTGTCCTACGCACAGACCCCAACCATAGCATGTATACCTTCTTTACTGTCTCCCCTCACTAGACTATGAATTCCTTCCTTAAAAGGCAGAGATCTTGCACCCTAACACTCCACACAGAAGCTCAACACCTAGCCCCTCACCCTAGATCAACAAACCCACAGCTGCCCAGTAAATTCCTATTAGGGTTTCCAAGGCTGGGTAATCTTTAAAGAAACAGATTATCACATTGTATCTCCTTTGGAGCAGCTGGTGGGTTCAAATTGTTGACCTCTCCATTAATACCTGAGTCCTTTAACCCTTGCACCACCAGAGCTTACTAGAAACTCAGTAAAGATGGCTTTGATTCACAAATGAAGGCTAAGCATGCTATTGGAACGAGAGGAAAGTATAAGGAAATAGAGGAAAGAACTAGGAGGCAAAGGGCATTTACAGAGGTCTAAATACAGGCATGTACATATGTGAATATATTTATATATGATGATGGGGAAATGAATCTATATGTATATAAGTTTAGTATTAAAGTAGCAGATGAACATTGAGTCTCTACTCAAGTACTCCCTCAACGCAAGCACACTTATTTCTGTTAAATTGTCATTCCATAATGCTCACCTTCCCAACAGGATCGCTAAAGAAAAAGTGATACATAAACAAATGTGAGGAAGAAAGCTGATGGTGGCTGGCTATCAAAAGACACAGCGTCTGGGATCTTAAAGGCTTGAAGATAAACAAGCTGCCATCTAGCTGAAAAGCAACAAAGCCCATATGAAAGAAGCACACCAGCCTATGTGATCGCAAGGTTTCGATTAGATCAGGTATCAGGCATCAGAGAACAAAAGAAATCACATCATTGTGAATGATGGGAAGTGTAGCATGGGGACCCAAAGGCAATAAAATGATTTTTGAAAAAGAGCCCCAGTCTTGGAAACCCACAGGGTCAGTTCTACTCTGACCTATGGGGTCACTGGGAGTTGGCATTGACTCCATGACACCGAGCAGGCACTCAGAATGCAGGCCTTAACCATTGTGCTGCTAGCACGCCTTTCGAGTTTGCTATCACTCGGCCAGCGAGGCTATGCTGACTCAGCGCAATCCCTAGCCAGAATTCCTAATGCTGTATATCTTAGCCAAGACGCTGACAGCCTTTCACCCTCAGAAAGGCCGGTGTGTTTGAACTATTGAGTTTGCAGTTAGCAGTCCAACACAGCCACTGGGCCTCCTTTCAAGGTTGCTTATCATGGACATGTATTATGGGTCGGTGTTCTTTGGGAAAATAATAACGAACCATTTTTTTTCCTTGAGTGGATAAGTGACTTTTGTTCCCTGTTAAAAATGTGTGTATATATATATTGACCCTAATCACAGTTCGCATTGTCGCACATTTCCTTTGGGGCTTCCTTTTAAGCTGTTTGTGCATTTTTTTGTTGTTTTTAGCATAGTTGAGCTCACACTGTATATAATTTTGTTTCCTGCTTTTCTCTCTTCAAATAAAGTCCAAACATTTTCCCACATCAACATTATGTTTTGATGGCCACGCCATATGCCATTTTATGGCTTTATTACAATGAAGGTTGATTAATTTGTTTGCTATTTGTTAAAGTTGAACCGTTAGACAGTTTCTAGTTTTACAATATGAAAAAAAGGTTCTCTGACAAGTACCTGAGTTTGAAATCATTGCATTTTCCTTTTCTCTTTTTTAATAAAAGTTTTATTGGCACATAATTTACATATTGTATAATTTGATCTTTCAATTATTCAATCATATCAAGACAAATTTTACAATCATTACCATATCAATTCTAGAAACTTCTGCCTTGCTCTTGGTTCAATCGCCTTTCAAATGTGGTGTGCAGTTATAGTCACTTGCCCCCTCACACCCTGATTTCCTGCTCCTGAGATCCCCTTTCCCTCCCTATCACCCACCCCCTACCAAACCTTGTATCAGTTCCTATCCTTATGGATCCACTCTTCCTGTGAGTTTCCTGGGAAACTCAAGAGAAACAATAAAAAACATAATCAAAATAAGGCGGTAAGGATAAAATAATAATAATAATATAGAAACCAAAGTACAAATAAGCAATCATTGTGTTTTCTAAGTGTTACTATAAGATAGATTCCTACTTGAGGAACTGTGGGGTCAAAGAGGAGATTACAGAAAGAGGGATCAGGGGGAGGAAATATTCAGGGGTAGAAAACAAAAACCACAACACCAAACCCACAATGCTCAAGGCCATTTCCACTCAGAGTAGGCAGTAATCAGCCTCTTCTTTGTCCCCTAGGGGCGGCCAATATACTTGAAGGACCAACTTTTCAGTTTGCAGCACAATGCTTAACCCATTGCACCACCAGAACTCCTTCTGAGTACAGCCCAACCCTGAATTGACTCACCACTGGGGCTCATTATGGAGAGCAAAGCCCCAAAGCCACTGCCATCATATCATGTCCATGCCAGCTCATAATGACTCTATCTAGAATTTATGAGACTATAAATCTATACAAACTCACCTTGGTCACACTGAGCAACTGTTGGATTGAAACCACCGACCTTGTAGTTAGCAAGCGAAGAGGCAAAACTAATCATCCTATCAATTTCTCCTCCTTCCAACCAGACTCAGATATGAGCATCTCCTTGCTCTCCCACCAACCTTTCTTTTCTTTTTTTCTTACATATTCCCTTGGAGTCATGGTAGCACAATGGGTTAAGCAGTGGGGGGGCTCACTGTAAGGTGCTCACCAGATGCATTCTCACAGACAGGAGCAGTCAGAAATCCGAAGGAACAGTTCTATAGGATGATTGTGAGTCAGAAATACCTTTATGGTAGGGGTTTGGCTTTATTGTTTTGAACTCTAACAGGTGGATATGGTGCCTTGAGATGTTTTTCTCTATTAAAAGTGATACTGAACATTTTTCATAGGTTTATTAGTCATCAATAATCTCCATGGGTGAACTACTTGCTCCTGTATTTGTTTATTTTAAATGATAAGAATCTTATCAATTTTATTATCAATTCAAAAGACCTCGAACTAATTTGATGAATAGTTCCTTAGGCAAAGGTGGTTGTGGAAAAATCAGAGCTGATAATAATGGATACAAGAATGAAGCGAATGTCTTAAAGATGGTAGTGGTGATGATTGTGCAACTTTAAACATATATATTTAAAAGTCATCGAAGTATCTGTTACATGAAGTATATGTCATTAAAACTTTTTAAAAAGACTTCTTAAAGGAAACGAATTCTTGTATCATATAACTTGCCTATGAAAATACTTCCCACAACTGTTGTTTTCTCAAAGCATCTCAGTAATTATCCATTTTTTAAAAAGATCTTAACTATCAAGACACGTTCAGTTTGAGTCTTCCTCCTGTCTTCTTATTATTAAATTAAAGAGGTTTTACAAAAGATCCGAGAAGCCTAAATTTAGCTTTGTGAAGAGGGAAGGGGGAGATGTGTGGGTCCTATTTCAGGATTGTTTTTGCTCATACGCACTTTCTAAAAGGCTTTACGGAACTGAGGGGAGGTGGCAGGCGTGGAACCCAGAAAACGTTGGTACCAGAAATGTTTGGCCAAGTCAGGTTTCTGAATTCTGGGATAAAAAACGCCCGTTTCTCTCTCCCCTGTTCTCTGGCATGTTTGGGAGGAGGGAGCAAATTCTGTCTGTGCAGGCGCACAGAATCCTTGATGGAAAAGTACGGCTCTGGGCAGCAGATGTGTGCATGGCTTGGTTTTAATTATTTCCCCCTCTTTCTATCCTTTCTTCCATTCCCCTCCCCCTTCCACATTAAAGAGCGCAGCCTGAGTGGGACTGTGGAGGACAGGGACAACCCTTCCTCCCAGGAGGCCTGCTAGCCAGGGGACCAAACTCCCGCTTGCAGCCCCAGCTCAGCCTTCCTGCCACTGCCCAATGGGGCTCAGTAGACTTCAAAGACCAGAGCCAAACAAAGAAACTTTGGCCATCATTCCGGGCCAACAGAGAAAGAAAATGCGCAATGAGAGACTAGTGTCCATGCCTTGTGACTGAGCAGATCAGAGATTGCAAAAGGGTGTCGTTTTTTTTTCAGAGGACTAGCCCCAAGTAAGCCAGTGATCATATCCATTCCCCCAGATAGGGGGAGAGTTGTCACTTTCCCTGGACCTAAGCGTATCTGTCCCCACAGCATCTGGAGGTAAGATTGAGGGACTGAGGAGAGCGAATGAGGGTCCCCCTAACACAGGCATCTCTAAGGTGGAGAAAACACGCTTGGGGTCGGATTTATGGTCACCTAAGGAGGCCTCATGATCTCCTGGGGGGGGGGGGTGGGCAGGGAAAGGAGGGGTGAGGGGCTGGCCGGCGGTTGGGCGGCAGGGAGGCGGAGTCTGAAGCCCCAGAGCTGGCGTCCAGGCTGGCGCGCAGCAGGTGGGGGAAGGGAGGCCTCTCCGCCCCAAGCGCGCGGATCCGCCCTCCAGGAGCCGCGGAGAGGGGGGGCCGGGGACACCGGGGGAGGGCGGAGCTCGCTACTGCCGCGGGGCCAGCGCGAGGAGGACCCTGGCCTAGCCAGGAGGAAGGGCCGGGTGGGCTGTGATCCTCCGTGTAGAGATGGCCGCGGGTCCAGACCGCGGCAACGCGGGGTGTCCCGCGGAGCAGCCTGGCCGGCGAGGGGTCTGGGGGACCAGGAGGCTGGACAGGGGCGTGGCATGACGGCCCCCGCCCCTGGCCCCGCCTCCTCCGCCGAGTGGACGTCGTGCGCCCGAGCTGCAGGCGCCACTCGCTGGTGGAGAGGGAGGAGGAAGCTGCGCGTTCCGAAGCCCTGTCTCAGCCCGGCCCAACCTTTGCTCCGGAGATCATGGCTGCCGAGGAGGTGGCGGCGATGGGCGCTGAGCCGGGCGAGCTGGAGGGCGGCGGGCTGCTGCACGAGATCTTCACCTCGCCGCTCAACCTGCTGCTGCTCGGCCTCTGCATCTTCCTGCTCTACAAGATCGTGCGCGGGGACCAGCCCGCGGGCGGCAGCGACGGCGACGACGAGCCGCCCCCGCTGCCCCGCCTCAAGCGGCGCGACTTCACCCCTGCCGAGCTGCGGCGCTTCGATGGCCTCCAGGACCCACGCATCCTCATGGCCATCAACGGCAAGGTGTTCGACGTGACTAAGGGCCGCAAGTTCTATGGGCCCGGTAAGGCGGCCAGCGAGACAAAGAAAGGGGT
>PVJH01000633.1:81153-282477 GCA_004026705.1 Nesogale talazaci
GGGGGGGGGGCGCAGATCCAGGACCCCCACCGCCGCTGGGGCTGAGAACCCGGGGAAGCCAGCCAAGGCGCCAGAAGCCGGGGTGGGTGGGACTTAGAGATTGGGCCAGGGTGGGGTGGGGTGGGGGTGGGTTCGGAGGTATCAGGTTTAGGGGTTCCTGGTACGGCTTTGGGCTCCGGGGAGCGAGCAGCGGGGGTGAACAGGCGGAGGGAAGCCCAGGCTTGGAGCCTAGGTGAAGGTGCCAGGAGCAGTCGGGCGTGGTGGGTGGAGAGAGGACTCAGGACTGAGCAGCAGGTAGCAGCAGTTTGCATGGTGGGGGCCTGTGTGTGCGTGTGGTTTAATCAGGTGTGTGCGGACGCGCGCGCGCAGCATGACATGTGTCAGGTATGTGTGTGGCATGTGTTTGGGAGGTGCGCGGGCGGGCGGGCGCGCGCGCGTAAGGGCGCGCGCTGTTTGTGTGGCGGATCGGAAAGCCAGGGAGTGGGTGAGGGCGACTCCTTTGGGGGAGAGAGAAAGGCTGCACGTGGTGGACAATGGTGGCGTGTCTGACTCGGGCCCAGGCACGAACATTGTTGTTTTTTATCTGAAGCTGGAAACGGAGGGACTAGAAGCCACCCACCCCGGGGATCCCACCCCAGTTATTATTATTATTATTATTATTATTATTATTATTTTTAATGGGAGAAGAAAAGAAGTCTGAGGATTCTAAGGGACAAAAAGGGGTCCGGCCAGGCGGGGCTGCTGGGTTAGGGGATTTCTGAGGTCCGCCATAGGGGAAATGAGGCATGGGGACTGCGGGCTGTTGGAGGGCTCCTTACCTAACCAGATCCAGCTCCTGCCTACCAGTGAGATTTCAACTCGGGCCACCCTGAAAGCCAGGGGAGAACTGTCTCCCCACGGTTTCTGAGACTGAATCTTGACCAGGAGCAGTCTCATCCCTTTGAACTGCTGAGCCTGCAGTGAATGGCCCAAAGAATAGCCGACTCCCCTAGCAGAGTGCCTGGGAAAGTTCCCTAGAGAGGAGGCTCTTCCAGCCTTGGTGGTGTAGTGGTTGCACCTTGGGGTGCTAATTGCAAGATCAGCTATTCGAAAACACCGGCCACTCTTCGGAAGAAAGTCGGCCTTTCTACTGATGGAACAAATTTACGTCTGGGCCACCATGGGGGCAGTTGTACCCTGGCCCAGAGGCTCGCTGCATGACATCCACCCAATAGGAATGGGTTTGGGTTTGAGCAGCCTCCCGAATTCACCTGAAAACATTTGAAGAATGTCTCTGTGGGCAAGGGGTCCAAGTTCTCCCAGGGGAATTTGAGAAGCAGCCACATTGGGAAAGTCCTGGCTGTCTAGAGAAAGGAAGGAAGACCCACTCCCTCAGCCAGGTGTGGACTCCTCTCAAAACAATGGGGAGTAGGGCCACCGTGCAGCTACTATCCTCCCACGGACCTGCCAAAATGGCTGAGAGTCCCCTGCTGCATCCCTGAAAAACAGATGTGTTTAGGTTCTGCCTCCACTCCTCACTCTTTCCTAGTGGATCATTTAGAGTGCTTCCAGTCTGTGGCTCGAGACTGTCAAAATAATCAGAAAGCCACACCTATGTTATTTTGTCTTGGAGTCGTGCACCTAGAAGCTTCTGTAAATACCTGTGCCCTCTGAGGTGACGCTGTATAGCAGTCCCAACGGGGGTGAGGTGCGATCAGGGGTAGTAGTTGGCAGCGTCACCGAGAGGCCTGGGCACAAGGCCGCCTGCGATCTGCTAGTCAGGTCTCTGTGATGGTTCCTTCTGATTTGACACCACCCCCTGTGGAGAACCTGCCTTTCCACCTTCCAGAATCAGAATCTACAATGTAACAAGGGGATTCCTGTAGATGCCCAGGGATCCTGTTCAGACGCAGATTCTGATTCAGTGTGACACAACTTGCTTCTGGTTCTAGTCCTGGTGGAGTTACTGACCAGCTGGGCGCCTTTGAACAGCACATTGTCTTTTTCTGACCTTGGCGTTCCCTTTGAAAAACAACTGAGGTCTCCATTGTGCACATGCAGCGAGCACGTGTTGAAAATGCCATTTTCTTCTTTTGTTCCATTTCTCCACGCACCTTTGGACATTGCCTTGTATGACAGCCTCGTGGCAATGATAGTTCAGGCTGCAACCAAGCAAAGCTCAACCCACTAGCATTGCACTGACTCCATCTTAGCATGGAACTCTTCCACAGGGCAGAAGAGTTGGCCGCTAAGATTTCTGAGACTGTAAATCTTTTCAGGAGTGGGATGCCTCCTCTTTCTCCCTAAGATCTGAACTGGAAACCTTTTGGTTAGTTAGCTGTCCAACCCATAAACCCCTACACCTCCAGGACTCTTTTCATGAAGAACCAGGGCTCGTGAGAAGAGAGTCCTAAAACTTACTATTTCAACTGCGTGGTACTCTGAGGCAGGTCCTATGATAGGTGTTGGCTGGATCCCTCCACTCGCATCCATGGATCCCATCCCAACTCACAGGGACCCCTCTACATGCCTGGGTCCAACAGCCCCTGTGGGTTTCCAAAGCTGCCACTCTTCAGCCTGGCAGTCTAGCAGTGTGCACAACATGCAAATCTCCATTCACAGAAGCTTTCATTCCAGAAGAGTATACATTGTGGTGAAGGCTATTTTCTCCAAAGACTGGGTGCTCCGCTTCTCTCTTTTCTGTGAGAGGACCATGAACTATGATTTCTGAAGGATGAAACCAGTCCCATTCGCCTCTATACAAGCACCGGTAAAGTTGCTACCATTTTCACCGAATGTATATGTTTGTGGAAAAAAAGGCGAGGATTTTCGTTAACCTATAATGAGAGCAGCCCTGGTGGTGCAGTCGTTATGCATTTGGCTACTAACCACAAAGTCAGCAGTTCAAACCCACCAGCCTCTTGGAGGGAGAAAGACTTTCTACTCCCATGAAGAGTTTTACAGGCTTGGAAACTCAGAAACCCACTGGGGCACTTTTACCCTGCCCCATAGGCTCTCTATGAGTTGACATTGACTCGGTGGCAGTGAGTTTGGAGGGGCTTTTTTTTGGGGGGGGGCGGGGTCATGAAAGTGGTAGCACTTAATGACTGAAAACAACAATTTCTCTTTAGAATCTTTAAGGGAATCAGAAAAGTCATCTAATTGGGAAAGAATCCTGGTGGAGCATACTGAAACTTCATGCGTTCCCACTCACGGGACGGTGCTAACTCACGAGCTTTTTATGTTTCAGGTCAGGGCTACAGCTTAAGTATCTCTTTGGAGAAAGAACGCATTGCTTAAACGTGCCATAACTGAGTCGGTCTAAGCATCGAAAGAGGAGACAGTCGGGCATCCATACTGATGACGGCCTGGGAACTCCTCGGGAGCAGTCCTGCTCTGTTCCCGATCGGTCACTCACCGTGAGTCAGCCTCGGCTCCAGAGCATCAGGCTGTAACCCTCCCCACGAAGCACCTGCAGCAGGAATGTGCTCTCGTACACAGGCAACAGCAAAGGCGCTTCAAAAGTTCATGGGAGGAACCAATTGGAAGCTTTCCAGGAACTTTTGGAATTCCCCTCAGATATTGTTGCCTTCAAATATTTTATAGGATCATTTGGGGGATAGTAATGTGTTTCCCCGCCGCCCCCACATGACCACTTTAATGTTGCCCCACTCGTACCTACAAGGCCACCTGCAAAAGAGAGTGAGTGAGCTGTGCCCTCGCTGTGTATCGACAGTCAAGTTATGCAACACGGGGATCGCTTCTGAACCACTGATAATCTTATAACGTGATTTCGTCTGTGCCTGTTAATGTTTAATTAAGCGTTGCAGCCAGCAATCTCTGTAAAATACCTTTGACTCCATTTTTTTGGAAAGTCTGTATGCTTATATTTTAAAAGTATCTTCAGGGACTTATTTGTTAAAGAAGCCACAGTGCTAGTACCGCTTCCGAGCATAGATGAGAATCAGGTTCAATCATGTCATATCAAAATCTGACCCCTAGCATTAGTGTGAGAGGAGCTTTGGTGGCGTGGTAGTTATTCAACGGGCTGCTAACCACAAGATCAGCAGTTTGAAGCCACCAGTCACTCCAGGGGCGAAAGAATGAGGCTTTTCACTCGCATGGAGAGTCTTGTAAACCCACAGAGACAGTTCTACCCTGTCCCAAAGCGTTGCGGAATTGGAATCCACTCCATGGCAGTGAGTTTGGAGGGTTTTTTTGGGAGACCGTTTTATCTTCATTTCTCATTCTGTACACCCCAGCTTAGGGGATAATAAGTTCATGACTTTCTTATTAGCTACAGGCAGTCCCCAGATTATTAACAGGTTCCATGCCTAAATCTATCTTTATGTCAAATTTGTACATAGGTACCATACCTATCTAGTGCCAGTTAATCAAATATTTGTCTTAGTATATGGTGTACTTTTCTGTACATTAAAAAGAAGACATTTAACAGATACAGATACACTAAAGCATCTTTAGCATCATATTATAGTGACAGAATGTTTTGATATATGTTGCAAAGTAGGGTCTATTTGTGTTACCCACCACTGTATCTATCTCGAATTTGGAACCTAGTAGCCTTTATGGGGTTGGTTTCAGGTGGACAGATGTCCATAACCCAGGTTACTCAGATGTATTTGAAAATCGCAAAATGCTTAGCGTTTTGGTTTCCTTCTAGTGATGTAGAAGGCAAATGACAGTGGGTCTTTCAATGTCCATTATACAATGACTAGGTTTTCAACGTGCCTTCTGATTTCCAAACAGAACTTGATCATCGCAGAGGGGGCATTCTGTGCTGATGGGGAAAGACTGTTTTCTGGGAACAAGCCACTAGAAAAAAAATCACCGTCTAACCAAGATTCGATGTTTGGTTTTTTGTTTGTTTCTGTTTTTTAAAGATGGGCCATATGGGGTCTTTGCTGGAAGAGATGCATCCAGGGGGCTGGCCACATTTTGCCTTGACAAGGAAGCCCTGAAGGACGAGTACGATGACCTGTCTGACCTCACTGCCGCCCAGCAAGAGACCCTGAGTGACTGGGACTCTCAGTTCACATGTAAGCATTTTCCAAAGTGTGCCGGGATCAAATTTCTGCCCGTAATGGGGCTGCATGGCAGTACAATAGTTATTATTGCTAAGCAGCCTGAAACCTGGGAACATTGCGATAGGCTCTTGAGGCTTGGGCGGATCAAGTTTAATGGCTTGAAGTAATCACAGCAGTGCTGAGTCATGGGCTGTGGTTGCATACCAAGTTTGCGCTAGTTCTCCGTGGAAATGTGGTGGATCTCTGTTCTTGGCAGTTGCAATGGTGGAGACTTGCATAAAGTCCACCCTAATATTTGGTGCTTGGTGTGTAGAGGGAAGGACAGAGGCCATGTTGACCACAGAAAGAGGGATTTTCATAAGTCCCCTCTTGTAGAGTTTGCTGCTGAAAAGCAGCCCACATCTCTGAAAGAATGGGAGACTTGTGTTCTGGAAAACAACTTGTCTTTGAATCTACTTCAGCCAAACTATAGGCCTCATCTACAAATGATGCCTGAAATCTGCCCAGAAACAATGATGGCTGCATTTTAAAAAGAAAGGAAAAGGAGACAATTGTATCATTGGTTAGGCTATGGGCTCCGAGGACTTTGGTGGAGGAGTAAGAATGGGGAGATTAGTTCAACTTTGGAGCATTCAGGAATTTGGCTTCTATCAAGTCAAGATAAGTACTGTTGCAATGTTTTATTGCTAAGAAGAACGAGACTTTTAGGATCTAATATCCAAAGGAATATTTGAAGTAGATTCCTCCTTTAAAATAGTGTTTTCAATGGCCTGATGATCAGGTATTATTGGTGCTTGACCTACATGCAATCCCATCTTCTTTGAAAATAATGCTGACCTCAGAAAGTGGTAGGTGAATAATTAGCCAGAAATGACTCCGCCTTTAGAGTCTGGCTCTCTGGAGCAGTCCTGAATGTTACTTTCAAATAGAGGCAAAGCCCTTGTCCTTTGAAAACATAATCCAGCTACCTCTGTCTGCCTCTCTTATGTTCTCTGCATCCAAAGGATGCCCTTGGACCAAAGCATTCCCTATGTGAAAATAGGAAGTTGTGATGTATAATTTACACCATTCTCTTTTCTGGGGCTGGCCTTCATTCATGTGAGAAAAAGTGTTTGGGTGTGTGTGTGTGTTTCATTTCTTGCTAGCCCCAGATACTATTATGGCACCTCAGCTCCGCTCAGAGCAAGTGTGGATTCCCCTAAAGACAGGTTTCCCAGGCACCACTTGGCTTTTTCTCTTATTTGTCTTACATAGTCCCAAGAACCCTAGGGACCTGCACAATATGTTCAAATAGGGAAGTGGCAATTGTTCTCCATGATTATTTCACACAAAAGCAGCTCTGGTTACCTGGTTAGACAGGTTAGTTGCTCCTCTTAATTCCGACTCAGAAAGAGGAAGCTGAGTCCTCTCGGCCCCTGACACGGAAATGATTAACCCTGTGTTAACTTGACTGCCATCATAGCGGTGCTCAGCTATCTGCATCCTTTCTCAAGTCTTCGGGTTTGGAGGTGGGGGAAAGCACCCTTAAATCTGTGTGGGTCCCCCCCCTCCTATCTGCCACGCTCTCCTCGTTCCTCTACCACTTCTTTCAACTATACGCATAGGCCTTTCTTCCCTCCATGCTGAGCAGAAAATTCCCTCCTGCTATCCTCTTTACCCATTTGGGCTCTTATCACTATTCTCTTTCCTTCCCTTCGCTATCAAACAAACTTCTAGCAAAGCTGTTCCTCATCACAGCTACATTTTCTCTTAATCTTTCCCCCTTCCCTGTATAAGAAGTCTTCTTATACAATTCCACAGAACGTTCTTTCCCAGACACTCCTAGGGCCTGACTCTGTGCTAGCAGGAACTTCCCTTCTCCTGTCTTTGTGCCCTGTCCTAAGTAGAACCCTTGGGGCCCCCTATTTCCCTGTGGGGTCTTCAGCTTTCTAAGCATTTCATTCTCCCAAGTTTCCGATGTTCCTGATACCGGAACATTCACTTTTCATTCTCAGGGGCACCCCCCTCTCCTGGGCTCCTGATTGGAATTTGCCCTGTACACCGTGGTTCCTTGGTTGTTAAAGTCATGTTTGTCATCCTTTGCTCAGTGCCCTTTGCCACCTATAGGATAAGAAGTCCAAACTCCTCAGGCATTCTTTTCAGATACATTTCCCCACACAGCTTAGCGAACCTTATCTCCCCTTCCTAGCAAACCGCAGCTCTTTCCCCAGGGCTGACTCATGCTCACCTAAACGTCAGCCCCTCCCCAAATTCCACACCCCAAGCTCAGCCTTGGTTGCCTGTCTTTTTGCCACGGAGTGTTCTGAGGGGCTTCCAACAGAAATGAACACTTGCCCTTCTTAACATTCATACATCTAGGCATGATTCACTGGGACATGATCTACTGCCCGCCATTCCCCCCTCCCATGTTTTAATTAATCTTCCAAACCGGCTCGGCCTTGAAGAAGCAAGACTGTGTCATGAAAGCATCTTGGGCACCCTTCCAGACACTAACACATTGCTGTGTATACGGCAGGCCTCCAATGAATGTTTTAGAATAAAGTTCCTTGTAATTGTCATTTTCTAGAAAGCACGAGAATGACTATTAGTGGGTTTTGTTTTTGTTTTTCTCTCCACCTCCAGTCAAGTACCATCACGTGGGCAAGCTGCTGAAGGAGGGAGAGGAGCCAACTGTGTACTCAGATGAAGAAGACCCAAAAGATGAGAATGACCGGAAAAATGATTAAGGCATTCTGTGGGAGCATATCTATTTTTGTATCTTGCAAAAATCATTTGTAACATTCCAGTCTGTCCTTAAAAGCATTGTGATTTCAATATTTAGAAAAGTTTTGAACTTGCTATGAAATTTTTAAAATTGTAACATACTAGTGACACTGAGAAAATGAAATCCTGTCTTAGAATGTGCATGAGGTGTGTGTGTGTCACAGATCAGAAAGGGCACCACCACGCTGTCTCCAGATGGCTATTCGGGGGAGGGGGGGCGGTTCTTCAGCTGTAGTTAGTACAGGCTGAATAAAAATTGGGGGGGGAGGGGTTGTGCATGGCACGGGGGAAAGGGTTGTTTGCTTTTCAGACAGTGTAAGACTTTGCTATTCCCCCAAACAGGTAAAAATCTTAGATATGCATAGCCCTTTAACCACCAAGAACAAAGGGCCAACTTTTAGTCATGATGTTCTTTGAAGAACTTTTCAATTGCGTGAACTGCATGATTTCTGTTTATCTACCTCTAAAGAAAATCTGCAGTATTCCAAAGAATTTGGTATTGATTCAAGAGAGCTGTCCAGGAACAAAGTGGAATCTCAAAGCTGGACTCACTTGACAAAAAAAAATCATCTCTAAGTGGCTTTGTATGAAAAAGAGGTCTTGGGCAAAATTAAGTCTGAAAATGGGAAGGAGAATTGAAAAATAATCTGACTTGCCTACAGACTTAAATCGACGAAGATGCTAGCACTGTCTGCCCAGCCCCCATGTTCACGGTGAAGTAATCGTTAATTTACACAATCGGGAGTTAGGGGGAGGGTGTACTGAGGAGCAGGTGTGTGCTCTCCGAAGAACCCTTATACATATCCCCAAAGAATGAGGAAGCAGTACGCATCACACTGGCCAAGTGGTTTTTTTAAAGTATATTCCTGAGATGTAACAGTCATTCTTAAGCTGTTACAAAACTATAGCCACTGCAAAAAGTAGTAGTCCAAGTTTCTTAAGTCTTTGATGTAGGTTTTTTGGTTAACACTAAACTTAGTTTAAGTAGATTGTACAGTTGTATGAATTTGCAAAAGTATTATATGAACAACTAGTGAGGTTTCAAACTCTTGTAGTTCAACAGTCATTGTATTTTCTTGTGAGTTGTGTTTTACCTCAAATCAGAAAATAAAATGAAGTGCTTTGGTCGGTTAATAAATTGGTTTTACCCTGTAATGTGTGGTGGGCTCTTTGCTTCTTGTCTGTAAAGCACCAGATTCAATCATTTCACACTAGCTTAGGAGAATTTCACTTTGGAATGCAGGTCGTTGTATTCCAGGCGAGGCAAGAAGCACAAACATTCAGAAACTTCACACCACAAACCACCACCTTGTCATGAGCTGCCCACCGCACCCAAGTAGGGTTGAGTACATTCTGATTCAAAGCGACCCTACACAGGATTTCCAAGTCTCATCGTTCTTCCACAGAGTGGCTGGTGAATTGGAACCATTAGCCTTGTGGTTTGCAGCTGAACGCCTAATCCACATGCGACCTCCTGGTTAGGACCTTATTCAGTGATTCATGACTTGTCAAATTCTGCCTCAAGTCAAAACCCTCTAAGCTGTAAATGGTTAATGCCTATTTTAAGGTTTAAGATAGTAAATGGCTAAGATTTAATGACCTTGATGAAATAAGCAAGGTTACTGAAGGGTAAATATGCTAACAGTATTGCTATCAAGTGCTAAGGCAAGATATTTTTAAGTGTCTGATGGGAAAAACTCAGTGCCGTCTCCTCTTTGGTGGCTCATAGAGACCCCAGAGGACAGGGTAGAACTGTCCCTGTGAGTTTCCAAGATTGTAAGGAGTCACAGGAATAGAGCCTGAGGGAGTGGCTGACAGTTTTGAACTGTTGACCCAGGATCACGGCTCAATGTGTAATCACTAGTCAGGAATCCCTATATTAGCAAAGTTACTTATTGCTGCAGCAAAAGAATGTCACATTTATGTTTAAAATCAGTTATATAAACTGCCTATTTCTCTCAATCTGTGTCTCTATCATTTTACTGCTGATAATGGCAGCATATTCTTAAAAGATGTGCTCTAAAGCAAACTCCTTGTGTTCCATGTTTCATGCCATAAAACTATATTGCACTGATTTGTTCAAATGGGCTTTTCTTCAAAGGGGGGGGGGGCTTCTTCCCCACTAGGTTTCATTCAACAAATACTCCAGGGCCTACTTTGTGCCAACCAACCTAGTAGGCCTTATGCTTGGGGGAGGGGTACAGAAGTTGGGACAAGGTTGCAGCTTAAAATTTCATTCAAGCATGATTAGCCTACTTTTACAGATCTGCCTGTTGCCAAGAGGAAACATCTAGATTCTAGAGCCTCGTTTCAGCTGCAATCCGAATAGCCTGATACCCTCCATTCAGAGCTGAAGCACCACTGCATTGGATACATGCAAAGTGATATGACTCAAAGTCAGGAATCTGATCTCAAAACTGGCTAGCATATTCCTAAGCTATATTATGTAAAAGGGCCATTCAAGAAGCGGGAATGGCAATAAAACACACTCCAGCAAGTAGGGGTGTTCAGGTTATCTGTTTGCTCCCCACCTGCTTTCATTCAACCTGCTCCAGAGATTTTCTTGCCAGGCCTCACATCTGGAGTGCGTCAGCAGCACGTTGTGCCCAAGTGTTTGAATAGGTCTCCATACTTGGGGCTTCTCTGCACAGGATAACTTTCGCTGAGTTTATGCCAATCACAGATTCAGAACAAACAGCCATACATTCCTAGCTGTGAAGAGTTCTTTGAACCCAAGCATGCTTCCAGCTCTCAAGTGCCAGATTTTACTCTGAAGGTAAAATCTGCGTTTGTGATTTAATACTGAGGTAGTTGGCTATACATTTCAAGTGAACACGCAGTATGAATCCGTCCAGTCAAAGACTGACTCCCGAGGCACCAAGATTCTTGCACTACACGCTTCATCCCATACCCATACTTCTGATATTTTTGGTGCTGCATGATTTGTAACATTTCCACACGTGTTAGAAGAGATATAATTCAGGGGTGCCCATAAACTTAAAAACTCACTGCCATTGTGTCAATCCTGACTCACAGCGACCCTACAGGACGGGCAAGAACTGACCCTGTGAGTCTCTGCGACTCTCCCGTAGGCAAGTCGAAAGTCCGGCTTTCTGCCAGGCAGCAGTTGGTGGTTTTGATCTGCTTACCTTTCAGATCATAGCCCACAGGGTAACCACTACACTGTCAAGGCTCCTGGGTGGAGCCCAGAGTTCCTTTAAATAGTGCTGCTATTTAAAAATAGTTCCTTTTAAAATAGTGCTGCTTAAACATTTACTTGATGGAAGGACCGTTATTTCCATTTATCCAAAATAAAACCACCCTCAGTTCTGTGAGCAAGAGTTCATTTTCGGGGCTGAGCCCCGGTGGCGTAGTGGTTGAGTGCAGGACTGTGGCCCACTGGCTTGGCAGTTCAAATCCAGCAGTAGCAAGGCTGGGTAGCTCCCACGACCACCAGAGGGCAGTGATGCCCCCCCCCCAAAAAAAGTTTCATTTCTACAAACTGCATAGAAATTTCCTATTAAAATACATCAGTATTGTCCCAGAAAATGTTTGTGTAAATGTTTACCTGTATTCAATGAACGGAGACCCAGAGTTCACTATAACAACTTTATTTTTAATATATCTGAAAATTAAATATGTCTTTTCTCTACCAATGCAAATGAGAAGGATTAGCAACATTAGTGCAAAGCAGCATACTACAGGTAGAAACGTTTTACCCCAGAGTGGAATTATCCACATTTATTGAAAAGTTAACATTTTTTGAACAAATAAAAATACATTTATTTGGTTCTTATTTTCAAAAGTACCAGGTTCAGTGGCTTACTACCTGAGAAATAGAACAAAAACATATGGACAAGTTTTTAGCTTTCTGAAGACACTGACAGCAATGTCTATAAAGAACAATATGAGAACACTTCAAAAAAGACCATCTGTAAAGTTCAGGCGCTTACTGCATTAAGACATAGAAAATCCAAAGAACCAAAAATAAGAAAATGATGGTAATTCCATTTATACCACTGAAGGAACAGCACAAGGAAGAATGAAGACAGTCACAGAAAGTGGTCACAGAAAGTGGTTGAAAGATCTTCAGTGCGATTCTGTTCCTTCTTGAGCCAGTCGATTGAAAAGCACAGGAAAAGTTCTCTTCCTTACTGGAGGTGTATGCAAAGCGAGATTTCCTGTCATCTTGAATTCACTAGCCAAGAAACAGAGATCAACCCCCAAGGTTGTAACAAAGTAAACATCAAATCAGTATTTTTACTTTCTTCTGGATCCTAAGAGTATCAAACAAACAAAATGTTCTACAGAAGTGACTTAGCACCAATTCTATTTTACTAAAAAAAGACGCACATGCTGAATTCTGATTTTATTTATTTTTATATATATAGTTACTGAGCAGCAGATTGTTTTCGTGCCTATAAACTTGGCAAAGAAAAGAAAATCAAATTATTTCATCAAGACCAGCCTAACTGCTTCCCAGTACAAGCCCATAGTGTTCTTTGTTTCGGTGGCATGAAATATGAAAGAGAGAGCATGGGGGGGGGGGCAGGCTATCACTTGAGGAGAATAATACCTACTTATCAAAAGTTTTCTGACCAAATACAAGCTGTTGATAATGTAAGAGGCTACACTGGAGAACAGTACTTTGAACATGAATAGTCATTGCTAGTCTTGAGAAAAGGCACACACGCCATGAGCGACTGTCCCGATTTGACCAACCAAATCTGATTTCAATGGCAGAGTCTGACTTGAAAGTCTAATGGAACACATGAGCGCCAGTCAGTGGTCACTACATTATGAACACAATCTCCTATGTTACACACTTTTTCAAACTTGTACAGGCATTGAAATGTGATCAGAAGAGATGAAGTAACGTGGCTCTTTCAATAAATGAGATTTTGTAGCCTTTTCTGATTCTAGGTCACACAGGAGGCTCAGTACGAGGCTGATTGGAATGCTACCCGGCTCTCTCAGCTGGGACTTGTCTACATGATATCAAACGAAGACTTAAATGAACCACATCAGAGTAAGATAGTGCTTACTGCTATCTTCTGTGGATTAAAGTCACCCCCCCTTTTCTGTCTCAGACAGGCTCTAATCTTGGTGATGTGTCTTCAGTCGGCAGGTCAGATGATAGAGAGCTTTGCTAAAAGGTGAGAGTGGGGGAAGAAGTCATTTACTGACCCTGAGGTTTTAAGTCCTGTGTAAGGCAGAATGAATCAGCCAAACTTTTTAGAGAACATATACTGCACTAATGTGTAAGTCTTTAAGAATCCATAAAATATCCTCATTTAAAAATATATGTAAGAAGTCCAAAACCAGTAGGTAGAAAGAGAAAATGCTTATGTTAAGAGCTTACAAATCCTGCACCCGTTGTTTTTCCCCAGCTAGGAAACTATAAGCTTTGGACTTGACTCTTTCCAACCCCATGGCATTCTGGGGGATTAAAGAGGCACTTGTTAAAAAGTCAGCTTGGGGGGATACTCAGTGACTCTTTACCAACTGATGTCACCCAACCCTGAGTGAAAGGATTACATAACGTGAAATGGAATACTATCAGGTCCTCTCTCCCCAAGTGCCAATAATGGTGTCCCAGGATTTTTCCAACTTGCCTTTTGCAAATCCCACTGGTTAAGTCACTTAAATCTGGTTGATTTGCTAGGATGGACAGGCATGGGGTTCTTCACCAGAAAAACCAAATCTTCTAATGATATGCTTAGTCCTCAAAGAATATCTGATCTTCTTTGATGAGTCTTCTTCCAAAAAAAATCGTCTTCCAATACTTTGTCTTCCAAAGGTGAACTCTTTGAATAATATAAGCATGCAAGGAGTCTTCAAAAAGTTCATGGAAAATGTGCATTTTAAGAGAGAGGGGGGAAAAACCCCAAAACTGCGTGGCTGTCAACATTTTTATACCAAAATAAACTTTTACTAACTTGTCACAACAATCTGCCTGAACACATTCTAGGTTGAAGCACAAAGAAAGAAAAGACATGGGTTTGGGACTGAACCCCAGTGGCGTAGTGGTTGTGTGCGGGAATGCACCCCACAGGGTTGGCGGATTGGATCCAGCAGCAGCTCTCCAGGAGCAAGGCTGGGCCTCCTACTCCCACCACGGGGCAGTGATACCCACAAAAAGACATGGGTTTGAAAAAAAAAACCCGTCCAAGCAACATACCTTCTGATACAACTAAAGCAAGAACAGACATCACATTTATAAACATGGTGGAAGGATGATGAGCTCAATAATGCTTTATGACAGTTTAAAGGGACAATGGCCTCCAATAAATCAGCAGTGCCCACATGGGTGATTCATTTTTAAAAAGGGAAGAGACGATGTTGAAGAGGAAGCATGCAGAGGCAGACTATCACCATCCATTTTCAAGGAAACAATTTATCTATCGTCCATGCTTCATTGAAGAGGGCCCACAATTAACAACCGAAATAACAGCCAACAGCATAGAAATCTCAGTTGGTTCAGCTTACAACACACTTAGGACTGGAATATGGAAATTGAGCACACTTGCCATTCAATGAGTGCCCAAACTGCAGATAAGAACCGAGTTTTCTATGGAAAAATTTTAACAGGTGGGATCAAGATGCTGTAGCATTTCTTTAAGTAACTGGACCAGGAGATGAAACATGGGCTCATCAGTATGAACAAAAAGCACAACCAAAGCAATAGATTAAAGTGGTCCAGTCAAAGCAAAAGTGGAACTGTTCATGTTAACAGTTTTGAGGGGTGTTCAAGGCATTTTTCTTGTTGGTTTTCTGGGGGAAGGCCAAAGAGCATTAACATCTGCTTCTGATGAGAGCATTTGGAGCAAGGTGGCCTAAGTTTGAGCAGAAAGTGCTCAGCGAACGCTTCACCTGTGATCCTTCACCACCCCCACCATGCTCAGTCCTCTCATCAACCAAGGGCCATTTTGCAAGAGTTTCAATGGGAAATCATTTGGCATCCACCTTATTGTTCGGATTGGGCTGTTTTTGATTTTTGTTTCCTAATCTTAAAAGAAAGAAAAATGTCTGTAAAGAGCACCCACATTCTTCAGTTAATTATGTAAAGAAAAAGATTGCATTGAGATGAAATGAAATTCCCAGCTCAGTTGTTTCGGGATGGACTAAAGAAATGTCCTAATCTTAATGGAGCTCGTGTTGAGAAACACAGCTTGCATTTTTATCTTTTCATTGTGTTTTTTTTACCTCATGAACTTTTCGAAATCCCCTTGTATTACTAAAATAATTTCCTTCCAGTGGATCCTCATGAGACATTCTAATGTCATAAAGAAGTCTCTAATTACCATCTCTCTTCTCTAACGTGATCAACATGAGTTGGGACAGTTGGTTGTTGCACAAGGTGTCTCTGACCAAATCAAAGAATCTAGAAGAGGTTCCTCATTTGTTTGGTGCATGAGACAAATGAGGTTATGGCAGCTAAGGAGACAGACAAATGTCTCAACCTCCTCTTAGAGTCCCCTTGCTCCTTTGCTGGCATGAAATTAAAGTTGCACTTGAACTGTACAAATGTCTGTCCTTGGACCAAGAAGTTATGCAAGCACATTGCTTTACCAACCTTGAGCATCTGGCTGTTTTGTATTTTCAATGCTTGCCAATACGCTGAGGTCATTTTGAGACAAGGCACTGCATTTAACCTTGCTCAAGCTTTTAAATGTGTCTCCTTTGCATTGTAGTTGCTAGCTAGATAGCTCTGTCTGGTTCTAAATTTATTTTCTTAAAATTTGTTTACTGTGAAGAAGAGTGTTCTTTATCCACGTGACCAGCAAAACATTTAAAAATATAAAGAACTGGTGGAGTTGTTTCCTAAATAGCACCCATAGCCCATGTCTTCCTGATTGTTATGTCTAATATAATAATCATCAGAATTCAGCATGAAATCATCATAACTGCCATACCTTTGAAGGCTTCTTTCACTCTGGATGTATTTGGACTTCGAAGGAGACTCTCTTCTTAGGGAAAACGCTCTCGAATGGAAAGCATCAGCACTTTTTGGTGATGTCATTGGCACATAAGAGGGTCTATAGTTCAGGGGCTGGTCAAATGTGGTACCATTAGACCTCCTCCTCTTTCTTGCAATGTCTTCTGGTAAGTCAGTGGAACTGGCCTTCAGATAGTGACCGTCATCACACAAGTATTTGGGGCCTGGCTTCCTCCTCCTTTTGCTGTCATTTCTATCATTGCTAAAGTCATCATCTTCGCCCTCAAGCCGTGAGCACCTCAGTTCATAGTTAGACCTCTTGCCTGGTCTCCAAGGCTTGTCTTGAGAGTGTTTTTTCTCATCATTCTGCTTATATTTTGAATGCAAGGTCTCATGATCTGATCTAGTTTCTTGAATACAAGGTGTGGTTTCATCAGAATCAAGGGCTTCTTTTTCTGGAGAGCTAGAACATGCAGCCACAGAATTGTCTTGCTCCTCTCTTTTTGCACAGCTGAGGGTTTCATGGAAGCATTCAGAATCACTACTAATTTCCTCTAAGGCATCTTTCCATTCCAAATGTAGACTTGCTGATCGGGCAGGTGAAGAAACTTGGCTTTTCTTTCCAGATGTTGCATCCTCATAGGCCTCTTTGAAAAGATGGCTCTGTGTATCAGTCAGGAAAATGTGATCATCAGACTCACTGGATGAATCCTTGAGATGATTTTTAAAGCCCTTGGAATATTCTTTGGCATAGTTTGCAGTTTCTCCTACTTGGGGTTGATGGTCAGGAACTAGAGTACAAACCTTTGTCCAATAATCATCTTCTGGAGCATCTTTCAGGTTTGGCATTGGGCTCAAACTGGCTACAGAATAGCTGCATTTTCTCAACTTGATCCAAAACCCATTTCCCTTGGGATGGACAGCCCTCTGCCACTGGTATGTGCTTGTTAAGTGGTGGGGTTCTGGAAAGACACGGGCATGTTTTGGAGTGTGATAATAGTTTAAGAGATAGTTGAAAAATTCATCTGTTTCGTAGATCTTCTGTCTTCTGCCACAGTCTCGCTCCTGCAAATCGAAAGCATAGAATTTCGTAGAGCTCTGGCAATCATCTTTCTTGAAGGACCAATTGTGAATTTTGGACGTCTGCAAAGGATTCTGGTCCGAGATTAGGCTGTGATCGTATTCATCACTTAATAATTTTCTGACTCTTACTCTTCTAGCTGAATGCCTTGATTTTCTCTTCCTACGGTGGTGGGAAGATTTATGTGAGTGAGCTCCTCTTCTTTTCTTTGCTTTGCGTTTTCGTTGAGTATATGACTTGGTAAGCTGATTTTTGGACCTTTTCTCTTGATTTGGAAGATACTGAGGGTCTAACTCTTCTCCCTCCAGAGTTGCCAATGTGTCCCCTAAAACACGATCTTTCTTGGCTTCAGGACATTCCACGTCTGCCATCTCTGGGTTAAATGAGGGGAATCTCTTTAAAGAAAAAGAAGAAGGAGAAGGGTAAGAATGTTACATGAAAAACTAAACACATGAAAAGGTGTGTGTGTGTGTGTGTGTGTGTGTGTGATTTTCAAGGAAATTTAACTCTGACATTGTTCTCCAGAGATGTCTAATAACACCTGGGACTGATCTAAACTAGGAACAATATTGAGCGGAGGAAATGGGAGACAAAAATTAGATGTCTCGGTCTAATAGAGGCTGTTTTTACTATGCCCTTGTCCATCTTTATGCTAGAAAGCATCACACTTGTACATGGTTCGCAAAGCTCCTGACACTGTGCTTTTTTGTTTGTTTATTCTCCATTTGTTTAAAAATTCATGAAAACCAAATGTTCCAAGTATTGTTTGAGGAGCTGAGCATATGAAGAGACATAAGCAATCATCTCTTGCTCTCCCAGAAAGTGCTCCAACAAGACGGAGGGAATGTGCCCTCAATCTGATGGAGTTTGCTAAAAAGCTCATCTGGCTTCAAAGATAAGTCTTTAGGTTTTTGACTCCAGCTTCTCACTGTGGGATAGAGATGAGGCATTTCAGAGTTTTAATCTCCTCACCCCTGCCTCCCCCATCTCTGTAAGAAGCATGGTAGTAAGTCAATCTGGGCAGGTGAAAGGTGCACCCACGGGCCTCACCCTGACACCTGATCCAAATCAGGACAGAGTGTTTACCAATTACCTGGGATTAGAACTCGCTGACTGGGTAATATGTAGAAGGTGTTCCCAGTGTCAGGAATTAGGCACCTGCATACATTTAAAGAGACAAATTCTTGAAGAGGTCACCCATGGCAGTCACAAAGATTAATGATCAAAGATTTGGTTAAACCCATCGCCAGTGAGTCACAGTGACCCTGAATAGGAGGCTGTAAATCTTTGTAAGAACAGATAGCAGCTGCTGGGTTAGAACCACTGATCCTGTCCATGCTCAGTACAGTGTCACCAGGGCTCCTTAAAAGAACCAGGTGGCCTTGTTCAAATGGTAGTCGTGTGGTTTTTCTGATCCTGAGCCCACTAAGTTTAACTGCTGGCCACACTGCTGAGTGATTAATGTGGCATACTTGCGTACATTAAGAACCAGACTACTCATCTACATAAAAGTCCATAAACTCTAGGTAGTTTGTTGACTCCCCATATGAGGGGGCTGCAAAAAAAGTTAGTGGGGAGAAGTCCGCCTTTGGCTTCCAGTGGGTTCTTCAAGAACACCGTGGAGGTCCCGTGTGTGGTACCCATGGCATTCCATCCCTGTATGTGAATGCAGTGAACAAAGATTTTAACGGAACCTACTACTGGGAGCCTTTCTGCTGTTGGATCCTGGGCGTCTACAGCATCTGGTTATTCTAAGGAGCACACACTCAGTGGAAAGGATCCCTCTCAAAGATGAAACTAGCCAAACCAAACAATTGCTCTGTAATGTGAGAAATTCCTGATCAAATAGTTTCCGACTAGACCAACATGAGCTATTATACAAAGGTATCTGCTCTCTGATTCTCCCTTCTTATCCACACCTGCTGCAGACAAGGAGCCCAGGAAGGTAACAACACTATAAACTGTACACTGGCACCATTCATTTTTCCCCCCTGGTATTTTCTGTGGCTGGCACTGAGGAAAAACCGAGAAAAGCGCTAAAAAGCTCTGCATGCCAACATCCAGAAGTGTAGAAACCCAGCCCCAGCATGTGCAGTGGTGAGACATGTCTCCCTTTAGAGCAGTGATTCTCAACCTTCCTCATGCAGAGACCCTTTAATATATTTCTTCATGTTATGATGACCCTCACCCATAAAATTATTGTCGTTGCTACTTGAAAACTGTAACTTTGATACTGTTACGAAACGGGCAACCCATAGGAAAGGGTTATTTGACCCCCAAAGGGGTTGTGACCCACACAGCGGTTGAGAACCGCTGCTTTAGAGAATTTGGAAAGCCTTCTCAGAAGTCTAAGAGCCCTGATGACATAGTGGTTATATGTTGGGCTGCTAACCATGAGGTCAGTAGTTCAAAACCACCAGTGGCTCCGAGAGAGAAAAACATGAGTTTCTACTCACATGAAGAGTAAACAGTCTTGGAAACAGTCAGTTGTACCCCATTCTCTAGGGTTGCTATGAGTCAGCATCGATGTGAAGGCAGTGAGCTATTAGGTAATAGCCTATTTTAAAGAATTTCGTGAAGATAGCAGGTTTGCACCCTAAATGGGAATCAGAGGAGACTGAACAGCAGAGTAGTGGTTTGGGTTGGGTTGCTACCACACTGTTTTAAACAGGCCACTGATAAAAGGTCACCTCTGATGCCTAACAACTTCTTGTGTGTCGGAGAAGAACTAACTGTTGGGTTTTCCATGGAAGCTTGTCTCAGAAATCGACCACCAGGGTCTCTCTTGCAAAGTCCCTTGGGTCACACTCATAGCTGACTGTTTTAACCCTGTGTAGCATCCGTACACTCCACAGATACAGTGCATAGCTACCTCCCCAAACTCCAGAACCAGTGGGAAGTAGCCTTACTGCAATTTTCCTCAGGAGTACACGTAACAAATGAAGGGCTTCCACACGCCTCTGAGCCAAGAGATATTTCCTCTCCGTCCATTCCTCCGAAGAGTCATGTTCCCGAGGTACCTCATCTTTGACTTTGTCCTTGTGTCTCTTTCTCCGATGTCTGTCTCTTTCCTTCAAAGCTCGCTTCCTGTCCCTGGTCTTCCGCTGCCTCCCCTCATCTTTTCTTTTTCTGGAGAAAGATGATGGTGAAACCACTCAAATGATATTCTTTGGGCACTGCACCCTTATCCCTTCCTTCCGTGCCCTCACCCCATTGGCAGGAACTGGCTCCTGTCAGCCCCTGGGCCTGGCAGAGACAGCATATGATTTTGCTGTTGTTGTCTGTTTAATGAAAAGGCAAAGCAGGCTGAGCCCCGGTGGCGTAGTGGTTGTGCGCGGGACTGCGGCCCACTGGGATGGAGGTTCAATTCCGGCTCCCAGGAGCAAAGGCTGGGCCTCCTACCCACCACCAGGGCAGTGATGCCTAAAAAAAAAAAGAAAAAAAAAGAAAAGGCAAAGCAATTTTATCAGCAGACCCTATGCATCTGTCAGGGGGAAAAGCACACGAACCGAGTTTGGCAAATAGAAGCAGATGTGCTGCTGCTGTTAGCCGCCACCAAGTCAGCCCCCGACTCCTGGCAACCCCACGTACGACAGCAAGAGACACTCTCGAGCTTCATGCCATCCCCATGACCTGATGTTGTTCAAACTGCCCCATCCATCAGATCCAAGCTTCATACATTGGTCACGGAGCCTTTCTTCCTAGTCTGTCTTACTCTTACAAGCTTCACTGAAATGTTTCACCTTACAGCAACACACACACACACACACACACACACACGGCTCCATGGGCAGACAGGAGAGGTACATTGAAATGGGCATCAGAATGCAGCTGTGAGTGACAAAATGTAAAGGAAGGGGTCTTTAACCTCCCCTTTCTCAAACCATCAGGAACTGTTGTATCTAGCTTTCAAAGCTCCCCTTCTTTCCTTTTTTGATACCAAAGCCTTTGGTAGGTTGCTTGTACAGAGGAAAATACAGAGAAGTCAAAGTCCTCTGAAAAACTGAGGGTGAGAGCTGGCCCTTGGCACATCTTACCTAGCATGGCATACTGCCATAAAATCATACTGACCTAAAAGAATCAGGGTTGGTTGTTGTTCTTACTGCTGAACATGCTTAAGTGGCTGTGCTTAAGCCCTTACGAAAACTTGGAGTGAGAAGAAAGGCAAATTAGCCAAGTTAAGGCTTTAGTTCAAAGCTGGAGGCTGATAGCAAGCAACTGCATGTTCAGTCTAGCTCGAATTTGGGAAGAGAAATTGCCATGACCAGTCTAGTAAAATTCAGCAGGGGATAGAAAGCACCATGTTCAGCCTAGAATATGGGGGGGGGGCGCTAGCATTTGAGGGGAGTAATAGAAACTATATGTTCAGACTAGAATTGCAGGGGTAAGTTACCCTGACTGAATTAAAAATCTAGGTTTCACAGACATGACTCAAGTAATTCCTGTCACTACCATCAGCTCCCCCCCCCCCCAAAAAATGACAGATCTAAGGCAGGCTTTTCTGGAATAATTCCAATATACACGGAAGACTAGGCAGATAGACATTCACGGGTGGAGTCAAGAGGTTAAATTGGTTTTCAGAACCCTAGACCATGTGTGTTTTATCTTCTTGGCAAATCTCTGACAACCCAGTAGTAAATTCTGAAAATAGGAAATAATGATAACTCAAGAAATAAAGATAGACGATGCTTGCCTTCACAGAAAGAACTTGGACACTAAATAAAAATGGCCGTAATAAACTCGTGCTTTCTTGTTCATGGGTTGGTTTGATCACTGACCACTGATGGAATAAAATACTTTTTTAGAGCTAATTGGTTTGGGCTTGTTTTTTGAAATGTGCTATGGGCCAGGATCTCCACCTACAAGCTCTTGACTTTTTTATCATTACTTCCCAGATATTTCCATCTAGTCTCATTATTCCTCATTATTTGTTCCACCAGTCAATATGCTATTTTTTTATTTTTGTTATGCTTCTGAAGCCTGCTGCTTTCAACTCTTCGGTCATTTTTACTTTTGTAACAACACAGTTTATACACAGTAGCTGTCAATGGAGTTTTTCAATCAGGACCAATTCTTGCCCCCACCTCTATGATCTCCATCAAGTGTAGTCATTCACTCAAAGGGATAAACCAAACATTTACAGGAAAAAAGCAAGGGAAGGGGTGGTAGTGGGGGAGGGGGAGGGAAAGCCCCAGAAAAAAACAAAATTAAAACTTTTCTCCATCAAAATTGGTGTCTTTACCTTTCCACTTCTTCTTCTTGCTTTTCTCTTTTCCTTTTTTCCTCCAGCTCTTGTAATTTTAACCTCTCTTGGTTTCTCCTCCTTATAGCTCCTTCACTGAAGTGTCTGGTCGTATCGAACATAACCTGGTCCAAAACAAGTCAAAGTTTCACTAGCAAAGTTCACCAGCTGGCCAGGTGTGCCCTAGGCCAGAAAGAGCAAGTGGAGATGGCACACTTCAAATTCAAAATCAAGTGAATTCAAAATCTCCTCTCGCATCCCAGCACTCACACTTTTGCATTGCTTTTCAGTCTCCTGCTGAGCGGCACCTGTGGGCTCTGCGATGTTCTTGGGCTGGATCCTTGAGGAATTCCCTAAGCAGGCAGTCAGAGGCTGCATCTCAGCACCCTTATAGGCACAGGCTCTGACAGACCTGAGGAAATGACCCTGGCTCCTTCTAAAGAAGCGTTAGAATACATACATGAATAAAAACACATCCACTTGAACTACATAGTGAAGTGTGTGTGTGTGTGTGTAAATACATCACCTGAAACAAAATTGGTCTAAAAGGGGGTGGAAAGAAGCAAGATGCAGGAAGATTAACCTAATGAGATACAGAAGTTCTGAGTATCATGATAATTAAACTATTACTCAAATATTGAAATAAAAGAAAGGTCAGATGGTGACCAATCTAGAAAGCACCTAGATTGGCCTTTTTAAAAAGCAGCAGCAGCAACCACCATGGCCACCACCACTATTTAAATAAGCATGGGAAAGATAAACACAATATCCATCATCATGGTTATTTGGGGTGGGGAGGGGGGTGCAGGGTGGCAGAGTCGGGTTGTCTCTTATCTTACTGGTAATGTTTTACTTTGTAAGCTGGGCAGTGGCATATGGCTGGCCATTACAGAGTTTATTAGATCTTCTGACTGAATGGCTCATGATTTTAAAACACCTACTTTAACAAAATAACTTCTCCTATTGAGTGCTGGGTGGTAGAAATGGTTCTTACACTTCAGCTGCTCACACAAAGGTTGGAAATTCGAGTGCACCTCAAAGCACCTCAGAAGAATGGCCTGGCAATCTCCTTAAAAAATCAAGTCATTGAGAAGCCCTTTGGAACGCAGTTCTAGTATGACACCCGCCCTGATTCAGAGTTGAGAAGACACCAGGTGGAATTGGAAATCACTCACACACAGTTAGCTACTTAAGTTAAAAGTTTAGATGTGTTCTAAAGACTGATATCAAGAGAAAAGAAAGAGGGCCTCACTTTACCTTTCCTACTGCTGAATAAAGACAGCAAGGTTGCAAATAATGACAGCATTCAGAGATGGACAAAGTGTGAACTTCGTCCGAGGATTTGCTTGCTTTTACTCATTCCAGAAACAGATTACCAGGCATTTCATCTAAGACGACTAGATGTAGGGTCAAACCACCAAACTTAATAGCTAAGTTATGCTACCTCAGGGATCCCAGTGCTGATTAGACAGGCTGGTTTTGAAAGCACAGAATCTATGTTTTAGGAATTTTTTCACAGACCTCCTGAAAATGTGGAATGAAAGGAGAAATGAAATGAAATCAAAATGTCTTGAGCAAAGTGGAATTTACAAGTGGACTAACTAGTGCTGTCACAGATGCTCTTGCCCATCTCCCCCCTTTTCTCCAACTGACTTAGGGCCCTTCAACAGACGTGGGGCGCAGGCTAAGTTGCTGACAATGCCCACTTTCCAAAGGCAATAATCCATATTGGTTATCCTGTTCACTTCAACCACATTTGTACAACACTCACTTGGTCCTAGGTACTGTGGGTAACAGGAACCTATTCCCTTCACTCAAGGGACTTCTAATACAAGAATGGAGTTCAGTCACATATACCAATAGCTTAAATATAGTAGACAATATAAATAATGGTAAAGCTCACAGCCATCGAGTCCATTTGGACTTGTAACGATTCTATAGGACATGGCAGAATGGGTCCTGTGAGTTCCCAAGGCTATCGTCCTGGACAGAAACAAAAAGCCTCCTCGTTCTCCTGAGAAGCAGCCAATAGTTTCGAATTACTGATATGTGGTTAGCAGCCCAACTCATAAGCCACTATACCACCATGACTCTTTTGAAAAGTGCTAAAAGGATGAAAACAATAATAATTTATAATTTATCAAGGGGTCATAAGGGGGGTGAGAAAAAGGAAGAGCTCAAGAGAAAGTACACATTTAGAAAATTATGATGGCAACATATGTCCCAATATGCTTGATACAATTGATGAATGCATTCTTATAAGAGCCGTAAGATCCCCCAATAAAATGATCTTTTATTTATTTTTTATTTTTTTTGGGGGGGGGCATCACTGCTCTCTGGTGGTGGGAGTAGGAGGCCCAGCCCCACTGCTGGAATTGAACCTCCGTCCCAGTGGGCCGCAGTTCCGAGCATAACCACTACGCCACCGGGGCTCAGCCCTAAAAATGATCTTTTAATTAAAAGATAATAATAAACTATTTTAAGTGCTAAAGGACCCACCCACACAATCCACTGCCATAGGGACCCTATGCCAACTCATAGGGACCCTATTGGACAGAGTAGAACTGCCCCATGGTGTGTCTGAGGCTATAAATCTTTGTAAAGGCAGACTGCCTCAACTTCCTCCCTCTGAGCAGCTGGGGACTTCAAATCACTGACCTTTCTGTGAGCAATCCAATGCATAATCACCAGGCTCCTTTGTTAATGAATAGGGGGAGCAGAGTTCATTGGGAATATAGAGAAAAACTGAAGGGGGCCGTTTTCATGAAGATGGTGGCCTTGGATAATAGACAGGATTTCATTGTCTGGATATTGGAGTAGTAGTGTGGCTCCAGAGATGCTTCTTGGATGAGGAAGCAGCAAGTGGAAAGAAAGACCCAATAGAGAATACGTGGGAAGCATTGGGAGACTAGTAATCCCACTTAACTGGAGCCTAAGGGGTAGGGGGAGAAAGTTCAAAAGATGAGCTGGGAGAAGAATGCAGAAGGTAAAAAGTAACCTAAGGAGTCTAGAAGGGCCCAGTAGCATAGGGGTCACATGTTGGGCTGCTACCCGGAAGGTGGGCAGTTTGAAATTGTTCCTTGGGATAAAGATGAGGCCTTCTATTCCCCAAAAGGTTTGCAACTTCAGAAACCCACAAAGCAGATCTGCTTTGTCCAATAGGGTCACCATGATTCAGAATTGACTCAATGCCAGTGGGTTGGTTCTTTTCCAATGGTGTGCTCCATAGCAGTGCTAGTTTCTCAACCCCAGGGTTTGCTGTCTGTTTGTTTTTTGGCAGAGGGGAGGGGTGCTACTTAGTTTGAAAAATATCTCTTCTCTTTAGAGCAAAGTCATTTCCCCTCTGCCAACCCTATACCCCAGATATCAAAAACTGACCTCCATGAGTCTACGGTCTTGTCAATACAAGTTCCAAATAAAGAAACCAAAGAGAAGCCACAATAACCAAGAGGCACATTTCAGAAACAGATTAAAGAGGAATTCCAGAGGACTATTAAGACTTTATTCATCACTGTGCAATGGCTAAAGCTCACTCATACGTTGATATTCTTCCTAGGTGAAGAGACAGAGTGAGAAAGATCAATTGCCACCGTGTATCTCCTGATCTCTGCCCTAAAGAGAAACATGTGAACTGTGATCCTAAGAGGCAACAGAAGGGAAACTGTGAGTTTCCCCACTCTCCGTAACTTGTTCTACAGAATCAGCATATGAGATTGTTACATCGAGTGCCCCACGAATTCTTTAGTGTCCTGAAGAAGTTGGGGCCGAGTTCCAGATTTTAACAACTATCATTTTAAAGCCACAACTGGAAGTTGTGGTAACAGAAGAATAGAGTGTTCAAGTCAGGATTCTTATTTTCTTCCTGAATATTTATTTATTAATGAAACCCTAAATTTACATTAGCTGGTGGGATACAAGCTAGTGGAGGGTGAGGTGAGTCAAAGGAAATTTATTCTAGAAGTTTCCTTCTTGCTTTTACCCAGGATTACCCAAACAAAGGAAAAATCAAAGAATCTCTGGTCGCTGCTTACCTTAATGTTACATGCCAGAGCTTTCCCATCATCTCCTTTCAGCATCAGCTTCATTCCTCGGAGGGACTCCATGGCTTTTACAAAATCAGTGGACTCTTGGTATTGTATAAAGGCCTCGAAGGTCTGCAAGCCAAAGTTCAAATTCCCAAAGTTCCCACCAGTCATGACATGTCTGTAGGGGTCGAGCATCGGGATATCCACATTCTTGATCTTCCCAAAGCTTTCAAAAACAGCACGCAGAACTTCTTCACATGGCTTCTCCCCACTGGAACCTTTTGGTGCAAACCACTTACAGGGCAAGCCTTCAAAATATATGGAATCTGGGCTCTTCTCATGATCCTGCTCTTCAGTCCCATCACTCAAAAGGGTCTTCTTGGCTTTGGGAAAATACTCCCATTCTTCCTGGGCATCCATAGCCAGGACTTTTAAGTCTATTTTCAAACCACTCAGCTTGATGATCTTCCCATGTAACTTGGCCTTTAGGATCTTAACCAGACGTCGGGTTTCCACCTCACCCTCAAAAAGGAGGAAATCCTTGGTACTCTTGGAGAGACGAACTGTGGTGAACTGGTCAGGGCAAATCAGGCTCTTCAGTTGATCAAGAACTTCCCAGTTAGAGAAAGCTCTCCCAGGTTTTGTACTCTCTGGGAGCAATACATTAATCATCAGTTTTGCTATGGGTTTGAGGTAGAGTTGCTGAGCTGCACAGAGCTCTGTGGCTTCAGAGTTATCGTACACCACGGTGACCGTCATGGTGGCCTCACGACTCCTTAGAGGGCGAGAGAGGGGGGGAATTACATAAATTGAGCAAGACACAAGTTTGAATTGTGCAAGGGTGCCAGCATGGCTGGATTTGGGCCAACTTCAGAGAGGGAAAGAATCCTTTAAGTGGAATTAGAATCAGGTCTTACATTTGTTTAATGTGTTTGAGGGTTTCCAAAGAGTTTCCAGCTACAAGGTCTCTAACTTATCAAGTGTGAAACAGAGATTCAAGAGTTTCTGGCAGGATGAGGGAATACATGTGTGATCTTGAGCACAGTGCCTGACGTCCAAAGCATTCTTAGTAAACATATATGATGACTACTATTATTTGTAGTAACAATAGCACTTTATCTCCCTTGTTTTATGAAGCAGCTTATGCATCTGTAGTGCCAGGTATGTGTTATGGTTGGGAAAAGTCAGAAAGAGTCAAGAAAATTAAATGGCTTCTCCAGATCCCAAATCATCAAGTGTGCAACTGTTATACAGAAACAGGGTAAACTACATGCTGCACGTTTATGAACATGCACTCAACTGTGAGTTCCAACTCATGTATGTGATTTGGTATCTTTTGTCTAGTAGATGGAAATATCTATTCCTAGCTTCCCAGGCTGTTACTTTAACTAAGATCAAGTGAGGAGGAGCAAACTTCAACTGAATGACAAAGTGAACTCAATCTCTACTAGGGAATTGGAAGGAGACATGGTAGTGTAGTGTTACATGTTGGTCTGCTAACCACAAAGTCAACAGTTAAAACCCTCTGGCCACTCTGAAGGAAAAAGATGAAACTTTCTAATCTCATAAAGGTGGAAAGCCTTACACAGCCCCAAAGGCTGTTCTACTCTGAAATGTTGGGATGGGATGGTCAGAATTGACTCAATGGCAGTGGTCAAAATGGGAAAATCTCCAAAACAGGTTATAGGCTTTTCATACTCATATACTCCCTTGAACTGTTTCTAAGTGAAGATCACTAAGGCTGGAAGTAAGGGATTTTTCTTCCTATTTGCTTACTTAAAATAGCATTTCCCCATAAAGGAGTTGTTCCCCCCCAAAAAACTAGATTTTGTTCAGAGGGTACTTGATGTCACCTAAGTTGCATGGCCAGGTTATGGGAATTCTAACATAAAATGTACTACTACATCTTGGGTAGCTTTTAGGTACAGAATTCCTGAATAGCCATCCCCCTAAGACATAACCCTAGTCAACTTACCTTCTGAAGATAAGAGTTGTAGATTTTTTTAAAAGGTCACCAAAAGCAATATCCAAGATATCAGAGTCTCGAAATCTTTATATGAACGCAACACTGAAATGGGATGAGATGAGAATAAGCAAGTTTTCTGTCTCCAAAATCATTATCTAAATAGCAAAAGGAAAGGGGAGGGGAAGTATTATTAGTATGTTGAATTTTGTAATATACATAAGAGCCAACAGTCAGCTTTATATTTATATTTAAGAGAAATATAAATTTTATATTCAATAAGGATATACTGAACCCTAGGGTATATTCACTACCAGTTGAGAATTTATTTATACAATCTAATTTAAAGAGACATCTTTTAAAAATCAAATCATTCCAAAGGAAACAAAAAAGAGAGCTGACCACTTCAAAGTAATCAGGCTGTCAGACTCTCATTTCCAGTGATACTGCCTTTGTTTCAACATTTTAAAAATGCTTCTCTTGGGTTGATTTCAAAGCCTGGATGATATTCTTTACATGGCCTTCATTGAAGTCACTTTCTAGATCCTTTTATCATAGATATGATATTTAGAAATCATGAAAAACAGCTTACAGTCCTGAAGGTTGGATAGCATGGAAGACTATAAAGCACAAACTGGTCTTCTTCGTTTTCTGAATTTCTTATTATCCTCTGCAGAAGGAAATCCAAAAGGGGATCTCATTTTTTCATGAATGCATACATCATGGGCATGAGTATAGAGCAGGGGTACTCAATACATTGACCGTGATCTACTAGTCAATCACAAATGTAGTGTGCGTAGATTGCATGGCATTAAAAAATAGACATAAGCCTATTGTCAATCCCGTCACTTACAATCTTAGGTGTCGAACACATGTGCAAACAACTGTACTAAGTGCAGCAAACTGACAAACCAAGTTATTGCCAATTTTTAGACCATGTTTTTTTTTTCTCTTAACCGTAAGAAAGGGTATTAAAATGAGTGGGGGAGCTGGACCAACTAAGAATACAAAAAAGTATCACTTTCATATGGAAGGGGAGATTTTGGGACTACAAGCCAACATTCAGCTGAAGTCCAGAGCACATGAACAGCTCTGAAACTTACTCGCAGAGGGAAAGTACCCAAAGATGAGAAAATGTGCTACATCCTTGACTGCATTATTTGGCTCTACTTATTTATGTGAGTCAGTCTTTTCCCACATAAACATCATTAAGTCCATGACTGATGATCATTTGGAAGTGTGCTTAAGGCTGACAGACAGCAGCTACTGTCCCAACTATGCATCCCTGTCTCATTCCATTCAGTGTACAAAACATGTACAGTTAAATGTGTTGTATTGTGTTGTGCGATATGGACTCATGATTATGCAAGGTACATAAACATACATTGTACATATAATTAATTCTCAATGCATTTATGAAGAAATGTAATAAATAAATACGTGTTTTGCATTTTTGTAGCTGGTAGATCATTTTTACTTGATCATTGAAAAAATGTGAGCACACCTGGTATAGTGCATTGAAAGATGACAAATCTGAAAGATTCGACTGTTAGGATAGAATAACTGCAAAACTGACTTAGGTTCTCTCCCTCTCCCTGTAATCACACCATTTGTAGAGTGACTTTGTGACAGTCTTTTTTTTTTTTTTTGGATAGTTTTATCACAAGTTAAAGTCTATTTTTTCCTAGCCTCTGAATCTGAGCTCGTCCTTTTTTTTAACTTGCTTTAGTCAGATAATCAAAGTTACAGTGCCAAGGCTAGGTTTCGAGCAGTCCATGCTCCCTTGAAAGCCTCCTACATTGTGGTAAGAAATAAGAGGATGACAGGCCACAGAAAGAAGAAGTCTTAGTAAACTCATCAACTGACCCCTGCCACATGAGTAAACTCAGCCAAGCTAGGCTGAAACCAGTCAGCTCAACAGAATACATGGTTGTTGATAGATGTTGTACATCAAAGAATAACTGATACAGAGTACATTGCACGGTGGATGACTGCAGTTGGAGTTAGGGCAAAATGTGACACCTTGTCAGTGATCTCCCTATTTCTTCCTTTTTTAGTATGAAAAGCTTCATCTGATACTTAAATTCCATCCAATTCACCTGGGTGCACCAAGTACATACAATTGTAATATTTTTATTTGTGTTATGGCTGTTGTTGTTTGGTGCCACTGAGTTAATTTCCAACTCAAAGCTACCCTAATCAGAGAGTAAAACTGTCCCATTTAGTTGTCTCAGTTACATTTTTTTTCTTTTTCTCCAGCCCACTTGATTAGGAGGTAATTCAGACATAACACCATTCATAACACAATCATAACAAGCAGTATTGTACAACTGCTACCAAATCAGTTTCAAAACAATTTCTTCTTTCTTGAATTTGATATCAACTCCCCTTATTCATCCCCCACCTCCTCCACTGTATCCTTCAGGAACCCATATTCTAGTTGCTGTCTCTATAGGCTCATCCATCCTGGGTTTCATATATCAAAAAACATAGGAAACACATAACAAAGATTCAAGAGGGCTACTCACAATGAATAAATACAACAGAGATAAACCTCAATATGGAACACACACGCACAACAAAATATTAAAAACTAGATTAAGCCCAAAGTGTATCAGCAGGGAGATCAAGTGACAAGGCTTTAATTGTTCAGGTCAAATTCATCATGTTCATCTACTATAGTTGTCTTTCCTGACCCAATGCATATTGCCCATTATTTTGAAATATTTTCTGCTTTGTTCTCCATTGAATCTTTTCTCTGTTTAATTCTGTCCTCATTGTGGGCTCAATTGTTTATGTTCTGTTTTGATTTTGTATGTTTTTTTTGGGGGGGGGTTGATCTGTGAAAGGCAGGAGAAATAAACCTATAGAGACATCTGCCAGGTCAACAGGTTCAAAGGTACATGACAAAGGAGGCTGGCATGAAAGGAAGAGCTAACAGCAATAAGTATAAAGAGGAAAACAACATAACTGCTACCAATAGCTAAACCTTAGTTCATTTTATAATATAAAACTTCATTCGATAGGTGTTTTAAAAAAAACTAATTATAAAAACAATTTCTGGGAGATGTAAAACACCAGCCATCTTCCCATCTTGACAGAAATCAGGCACCTACATTACTTACCTTGGCAAAACAAACCCAAAATCATAAAAAAAAGTTCATCCTCTTTGATCCAGATATTTGCTACAGAAAATTGTTCTTGGGAAATAATTAAAAACAAGGAAAAGAAGGAAATAAGAAGTTCCTTACTGTGGTGTCGTTTTTGACCAGACTCTTATCAGAACTATGTATATACTCACAACTAAAATTCAGAAATTGTGTTAGGATGTTTTTGCAAAACAGCTTTAAATTTTTTCTTATTTAATCTAAGCCTTACTAGAGCCATTTCTTCATCATTTGAAAGTATTTAAAACTTCAGGTCCTTGTTCCACCAAAGCTTAAAGTCATAAACAATTACTCTTAAAAACCATCCATTTTAAAATAGTACCTGTATGCATCATCCGGTTCACAAACAGCTGGCAGCTTACAGTGGTTTCTACATACACAAGAAATATTTTAAAATTTAGTCATGTAATATCTCTATTTTCCTAAGCTATAAGAACTTTTTTGTCCGATTGGAAGGAATGAGTTAAATCTTACTTTATAGTTCATGATGTACTATATTTGTGATATTTTAATGAAATTTTCTATCACTTCAATCTCACAATGAAGGAAATGCAAGCGGTAAATTCTATGCCAGAGGTCATAACTCAGATAACTATGGTGACACCAAGATGCTATCAGTGAGCAGCAAATACTAGGCAGAGAATGGGGAGCAGGGAAGTGCATGCTCAGTTTATAAAGGGTGGCTGCTATTTAGTACCAGTTGCTATGGGGGAAGGAGAGCCTAGAGTGGCCAGATATCCCTACTGTTTAAAAAGAGTCTGAAATAGAAACAGGATATTCCTTCAAAAGCAAGGATGGTGAGCATGTGGCTGGGGCCACGGAGCAAGGCTGAGCAGCAGGAGCTCTGGCTGAAGGCTCAGGGGGCAGGAGAATGTTGGCTTCATTAGTCTGAGCCACTCTCTGGGCTGCAAACAAAAGGAAACCAGAGGTCACCTGGATCGCCCTCAGCCTGACACCATCAACAGTACATAAGATTAAACAGCTCATTTGTGAACAATTGGACATCCCCTTACAGAAAGATTGCAGGGAGGAGACGGACCAGTCTGGGTGCAGTGAAGTAATGATGAAATATACAACTTTCCTCTAGTTCTTAAAGACTTCCTCCCCCCACCTATCATGATCGCAATTTTACCTCACAGATCCAGCTAGACTGGAAGAGATACACTGGTACAGATGGGAACTGGAAATCTAGGAAACCCAGGACAAATGAATCCCTCAGGACCAGTAGCGAGAGTGGAGATGCTGGGAGGGTGAAGGGAAGGTGGAGTAGAGAAGGGGAGCCGATCACAGGGATCAACACATAACCTCCTATCTGGAGGATGGACAGCGGAGGAGTGGGTGAGGGGAGATGTTGGGAAGTGTAAGATATGAAAAAATAATAATAATTTATAAACTATCCAGGGTCAGTGAGAGAGGTGGAGCAGGGTGGGAGGGGAAAAGATAAAAAGTTGATGCCTAGGGCTCAAGTAGAAAAGCAAATGGTTTGAGAATGATGACGGCAGCATGTATGTGAAGGTGCTTGGCACAGGGTATGTATGTATGGATTATGATAAGCGATGTATGAGCCCCCCAAAAATGATTAAAAAAGATTAAATAGCTTCTTTTAATTTTTTTGGGGGGGGGCATCACTGCCCTCAGGTGGTGGGAGTAGGAGGCCCAGCCTTTGCTCCTGTGAGCTGGAATCGAACCTCCATCCCAGTGGGCCGCAGTCCCGCGCACAACCACTACGCCACCGGGGCTCAGCCCTTAATTTTTAAAAAAAATTTTGGGGGGGTAAATAGCTTCTTAAAGATACACCTGTAGGTATTAATTTGAAAGTTGGTGTTCAAACCGGCGTTCTCAATAGCCTTTCTTACACTTTAGAATATCAAAAGACCAATGGAGAATCTGTTGAAGAAGTTGTTGGAGATGGCGGCACAGTGGTCATTGAAAAGGAAGCAAAGCCAAGCCTTTTAGGAACAGAAATGGACCATGTAAAAGAATAACCCAAACATCAAAGGAACATGTGGCTGTGGAGAGAACTTTAGGATCTGAAACCTCAGGACTCCGCAGCGGTGAGCTCCAGGGATGCTCATGGAACCTCAGCCTTAGAAGGAAATCGTGTGACTGCCATATGCATGAATCCACAATCTCTGACTGCCTTACATGGAAAACAAATACAATGCATTTGACAATGGGGGAGGACAAGGATGGCGAGACTTCTGCACCCTTACATCATTAGCAACAAGCAACCATTAGGAATGAGCATCAGGCATGGTAGAGGGTCAATGAAGGCGTGATGGGCACAACTGCCCCAAGAATACTGCTAGCACAGACCAGGCAGCATATAATTCTGTTAAACATAAACCCAGGGGACTTCGGGTGGCACAGGGCTACGATCTACATGTGCAGCAGTTTAAAAAAAAACCCAGCAGCTGCTTGGGAGAAAGCCTGGCCTTTCTACTCCCATCAACAGTGATAGTCTTGGAAACCCACAGGGGGTCACTGTAAGTCAGCATCGACTTGATGCCAGTGAGTTGGGGGGCGGGGGGCAGGGCGGGGATTATACATTCGGTCACCATGTACTGGCACTGACTCCACAGCAACTAACAGCAGCAGCATGAGGCTGAGGCTAGAACTTGGGGGTTCCCAGCTATTACTATCAGCTATGCTGAAAGGGATCACATTAGAAGGCGCTGTGCTGGACAGACCTGATGGAAAATGGGGAACAGAACTCAGAATCCTCTTTTAAAAGACCTGGTTTACTGGTTTGAGACCATCTGGTGTAACTGGAGACTATGGCTCTTAGTTACCCTTCATGTCTAGACTAAACTCACTCCCATGGCTCGATTTTCAGCTAACCAAGAGGCAGGCCTATAAGGGGAATCTTAGCACATTAAAGGCTGGATATTTTAAAATCAAGAAGTTAACAATCAAGCAACCAAATCAATGTGAAGGGGTAGGGACGTAATGGAGATCCAAAACCCATCTGCAAGCTAACACATTAAAGACCGCATAAACTCAGGATCCGTCCGCAATGTGTTAACACTATAGAGGTATGCACACCATTTGAGATTTTTTTTGGGGGGGGGGGGCATCACTGCCCACTGATGGTGGGAATAGGAGGCCCAGCCTTTGGTCCTGTGGAGCTACTGCTGGAATTGAACCTCCATCCCAGTGGGGCGCAGTCCTGTGCACAACCACTACACCACTGGGGCTCAGCCCCCTTGAGATTTTTTTAAAGGCAGTATTTACCCAAAGGACAAAGGAGGAAAGGAAATGGATAACGCATGGAAGAAGCAGAATAAGTGATGGTCCATTGTGCATGTGTGGTGGTGGTGGAATGTGCATGAATCATTAAATGGAAAACTGAACTGCTCTATATACCGTCACCCAATTCACAATGGTAGGTTAAAAAAAAAAACTTTTTTAAGATCAAATGGAATCTGATCTTCAGATGTTGGTAATCAGTTCCAACAACTGAAACGCACAGTGAGGTCCAAACAAACAGATCTGCAAGCCCTGTTTGGCTTGGCATCCTATGACCTCTGCTGTAGAGCCTGTTTTTTCACTGGCGCTTCTCCAGTGTTACAACTCTGAACCTTAATGATGAAGCATTCAAGTTATTTTCTGGCATCCCCAAGAAAAGTAATTGTTTTTACAATTAAAAAAAAACAACACTAGTCTCCCTCCTTTAAAACCCGTACAACTAAAAGTTTTGTTTCCCAATAATGGCAGTGGCGGTGGCAAACGCAGACATTTGTTGCTCTCACAGTTGCTCACACACTTTAGAGCCTAGAGTTAATTGCTTACGAATATTACGTTTCAAAAATACTACTTGGGGAAAGTATTTTGAATAAAAAATATAAGAGCAATAGGCACAGAGAGACCAGCAAGTGTGAGCAGTGACCTTGAGAAGAAGCGGGAAGAGGAAGGGAGGAGCCATTGTTCGGGACGCAGGGTGCTTGTTTGATGGTGCTGGGGACATTGGCAATGGTTATGGGCACTGATTACACCACATACTAAATGTGATGGCCTTAACCAAACTGTACACCTGCAAAAGGTCAAACCACCAAATGCTCTGGTGTACATTTTTACAATATTTTTTTATGAGAGGCATAATGGGTACCAAGTGGAAGAGTTTTTTAACACTCAAATGTCATGCCCTGGGGCTGAGCCCCGGTGGCGTAGTGGTTGTGTGTGGGACTGCAGCCCACTGGGACGGAGGTTCAATTCCAGCAGTGGGCCTGGGCCTCCTACTCCCACCACCGGAGAGCAGTGATGCCCCCCTCCCCAAAAAATGTCATGCCCTAAAAACTACGGCAATGTCACTAGTAACCTTTCCCTGAACGGAAATTAGCAGACTGCCTGACACTTGGGTAACACAATTCTTAATTCTTTGTGGTGCTTCTTCCTAAAGTCTTTCTGCAGGGAAAACACTAGCAACAAATAAAAAGGAGAAGGGGGAGGAAGGAAGAAGGCAGGGGAGGACTTAGATAAAAAACAGACTGAGGAGTCATAAAGTGCAGAATAATCCGATTTCCCAAAAGTAATATAACAAAGGCAACACATACATAGACCTGTCGCAATATAGGATGTGCCTTCTAAAAGTCTGTGGAAAATGGAAGTAAAAATAATGGAATTTTCCCACAAACTTTTTGAAGCTCCTTCATATAAAGTTTGGAAAAATGTACATCATATTGTTAACACCATTGAGCCTGGGGAGCAGACCAGCAGTGTTTTAGGAGAGAAATGGGGCAAACAAAGAAGAAACCCACAATGATGACAAGGAAGGAAATGGTAACAGCTGACTCAAAATTACGCAGAAAAAGAATCCAAACAAATTGCTCTGTTAACAACTCCCCGTCCACCACCAAAGACCCTTCACTATCCATCATCATTGCCAAGGAACACGAGGTTCCAAAGCTATGACCAAGGCTTGTGACCAAGACCCGGGGTGTTCTCGGAGGGCTTTGAAGAAGAAAGGAGAGTTTGGGAATTTTAGGGCTAGCTACACTAGAGGCTGCGGGGCTTTAAAAGCAAAACAAAACACCTTTTATGGATCTGTAGTTGATATACAAGAAATTCTTCAGGAGAAATAGAAGGCTATTTGCTCCCATAAAGGTTGGTGGCCTTGGAAACCCTATATAGGTTCTCCCTGAGTCAGAAATCAACTTGATGGCAGTGGGTTAAACTCCAAAGATTTAAATAGTACCATTCCCACAACCAAGATGCTAAACATAGCCATCAGCTCCAAATGTGCCCCTTTGTAAGCCCTACCTGCCCCCTTTCCTGCCACCTCCATCCTCTAATCCAACAATCCTATAACTGGCTGCAGAACGTTTAAATTTTAACTGATCTATTTCATAACATAGCAAAAACTGGCAGACACATCTGGAAAATACTGATGGTTACACTCCGCACTCCAATTTAATGTGGACTTTTTCTCAGCCAGAGTTACTCACACGGTGGCATGGTGAGTTATTAACAGGGCTGCTCATTGCAGTGCCAGTAGTTTGAATCCATCAGTCACTCTCAGAGACAAAGAGGAGACTTTGTGCTCCTGCAAAATGTAACACACTACTGAAATGGTTTCTTCTTTACAGTAAGGCAGAGGCAAATAAGAGCACCTCTAACTTAAAAAAATATTTCTTCGACAATATTTGCACAGTGTGCATTCCAGAAATATCTTGTATACATAGCTTTCCAAAGGCATTTCACTCAACATGCTCCCAATTCCAGAACATTTCTAACAGATTCTCAGAGAGCATGACGGCTTTCTCTAGTCTTTGGCTATCATGTTTTCTTGGCCTCTTTATCTCATAACAAAACTAACTGGATAACAGCAGGATAACAAAGAAAAAGAATGGGCCCCAAACAGCCTCACGGGTAAACTAAGTCACACTCCACAGTGTCTGAATCTAGAAAGGAGAAAGCCCCTGCTAACTTTGAGTCAATTCTGATCTATAGTAATCCTACAGGACTGCATACAATGGGAACTCTGGGTTTATGAGGCTGTAAATCTTTGTGGGAGCAGGAAGCCTCATCTTTCTCCATTGAAATAGCTGGTGGTTTCTAACTGCTCACCTTATGGGATTAGCACTTGAACGAGTCCCCACTATGCCTCCAGGACTCCTCTTTCTCATCTCACGTCACCCTATTATCTTCTCTCACTTCAAAAGAGGATACCAAAGATAGGCCTCTGATACAGCTGTGCTGGCTTTGTGTCCTATAACATATCCCTAGCTTCTAATATTCATTGCAATGGTTAAGTAGAGCTCACAGAATTCATGATTAATAGGGTTTATGAAGGAAGATAGCAATTTGCAATGCCATTGAGAACTGCTCAGGGTTGAGTTGTTTATCAAGATATATTACAAGGTTCTTTCAGGTCTGCTAATAAATGCCCAAGGGCATAAGACTCTGCTCTAAGCCTCAACCCAAAGGCATTCTTGTTCCCACTCAGCAAGCCCAACTTCCTGGATGAAGGGCCCAGAAGCACCCCATTCCACTAAGACCCTGCTGAAGGCACTCAGTTCCACTTGCCGGGTCAGCCTGTACAACTTTCCCCATTCCATGCCCACACAGCAAGCCAGCCTCCTACACAAAAGTTCTCAGCTTTACTTGTTCTCTGGGCTGGGACGTCCATCGCTCTGTCCTATGTGCTGGATCCTGGTTCTGCTGCTACCCCTCTGATGTTGTAACCGTGATCTGGATCAGAGGTATGGGTGGTTGGCATGGAATCTCAGGCTGTGCAGGGATCTCAGGTCTAGGGGACATGCTCCACTCCTGGCTCTTGTTGGTAATGAGACCCCCTCCTGCTACTGCTTATTTTATACACAGCAAGTTGCCACATCAGAGAGGCCTGGTCACAATCACTCACAGGTGATTCCTATCAGAATCTTCACAGACACACACACACACACCACACCACCTTCCTCCATATTACCATATCCATGCAGGGAATTAGACTTTGGGTATTGCAACAGCTCATGGTTTTCTATCAGAAACACAGAATTACAACTTTAAAAGTTGATGACCAGCTCCTCTCCGCAAGAGATCACCTTTCAGCTAAGCAGCAGACAGGTCTATGGAGGAAACAACACCCAAGAGGAATTTGCTTCTCAGACCAATTGCAGCACTGGCCCCATAGCAAAGCTTGGAATGCAGGAAGGACTAGAAAGATAGGCAAATGGAAGCCAGGAATGAAGTGGGAAGAATGCTGTTATCTTGAGGGAATTGTAACAAATGCCCTGAAACATAATGTGTATAAATTGTTGAACAGAAAATGAATTTACCCTAAAAACTATCCTCCAAACGATAAAATATTCACAAAAAGTTTACAATTTGAATCATAAGCAGAGTCTGCATCCATTTCTGGCTCTTTCTGATAAATATTTGCTGTTGGAGCACTAGCCAGGCCATTCAGAGGAGACATACTTTTTCACACAGTGACAAAACGAAAGACAATCTCCTCGTTCAAAGTACTTCTTTGTTGTCTTTCTCTCCCCCCCCACTCCCACCCCCTCCATCCTCAGACTTCTGAATGTGAAAGTTAGTCATGTTGAAAGCTTTTAAAACATATAAAATGATGCCAACCTACTTATGGAAGTCAACAAATTACTTGAGTCAGATCAACCTAGTCCATTTCTAATGTTCTGCCTGATGCAAAAAGGCAAGTGATTGCTATCAAAGGAAAACAGCCCGGCTCTGCAGTCTAGATGCCACAGATGAACAGTCATGGGTTCTGACACATCATTAACCCGAACGATGTTTTTAAAAATGAGTCTGCCCATATGCTCTGACATTGGAGGATTTCAAAATCACAACATTAAAATGAGTGGCACTCGGTGTTGCCATAGTAGCGATACAGTCAAGTAAAGAGCTTCCAAATGACTGTGCCTCCCAATTAAGATGGTCTGAAAGGACTTATCACATATGAATTGAAATCGACTGGATGGCAAGGAGTACTGGGTTTTTTCGTTGCTTGTTGGGAAAAAGCTCTGGGGGCATGGGGCCTTTCTCACTACAAAGGGGCTTTGGGGGACCGATAATTATTTAACAATAATAAATCTGTGCCCAAGAAATAGTAAAATTCATTATGAACCAAAATTTATACAACAGCAATTAACAACAGCAGTGTGTGTGTGTGTGTGTGTGTGTGTGTGTGTGTAAAATGAAACGAAAACCCTGTGCTATCACCACTCCAAGACAATCTCATGATAGAGTTTTGTCAGAGAGGGGATTGATCTTGAAAGGAAAAAAAAAACAATTCATGTTAGTTCATCTTTTTGAAAGAACCTTGGTGGTGTCATGGATTTCATGCTGGCACGCTAACCACGAGGTCAGCAGTTGGAAACCGCTGCCACAAAAACGAGGAGGAAAACGAGGAGACAGAATTTAACAAAGTCAACAGTGAGTCTCCAAAACCCACAGGGGCATTTCCACCTTGTCCTATAGAGTGGTTATGAGTCCACATCGATTCAATGGTAAGGAATTTAAGGATTTTCAAAATATACATGGAGCACTCAGCTGACCCATCTTTCGATTTTTTAAGTCCCTTCAGTAGTTCCAGGTACATTTTTAGTATAAAACACCTCTTCCCACCTGGGCCCTGGCGGCACAGTGGTTGTGTGCCGGACTGCGGCACACAGAGTTGACAGTTCAAATCCAGCAGCAACTCTCCAGGAGCAAGGCTGGGCTTCCTACTCCCACCAGTGCAGTGATGGGAAAGGGAAAAAAAACACCTCTTCCCAGACCCTGCTGGCACCAAGTCACTCAGGAAGGCTGCTCTGGACTTTGGGTCCTTCACGCTAATGCTACTAGATCCAATGCGTTCTCTTCATCACGTTGAGCGTTTTTTTAAAAGCTATCAAGGGTTAAAGGGCCAGATGGCATGGTATCGTCCTTACTTTGACCTCACGCATTGAATAATCCAGGTCTTGGTGAGGAAGATAGGTCACGTTATCGCCAGAGTTTTGCTGCTTTGCTTTCTCTTCCTGGTATAAAACCGACCAGCAGCAGGATTGCTGCCCACAAGTCGCCACCTACAGGAGAAAGACAACCCTTGCATGGGGCTGTGCGTGGTGCCATCCTAAACAATTTCTGAGAGCAGCGGCATGTCTCAAACTTTTTCAAATCCCAAGGCTAACTTATTTGCATATAGGCCGGCAGAAATGGATATAGCCCAATACCTTATGCCAAAAATGAAATCAAGGGAGGAAATATTGGAGAAACCACAATTTATGTAAACTCTTCAGGAAGGGCTACTTAAAAAAAAAAGAAAAGAAAAAGAAAGACAGTGCGGTAACGCAACAAATCCTGGACAAGCCAGCGGGAGCCCTGGGGAGAGCTCTCTTTTTCTTTGTGAATGTCAGGGTGCCCTGGAATGGGTCCGCTCCTCCCCGAGAGAGAGGGGCCCACACCTTGGGGGGAAAAAGAAAGAAAGAAACCAAAATTCAACTGCCATCAAGTCATTTTCAACTCATAGCTACCCTATGTGGGCCACTACGTATGAGTTGGAAGTGACTAGATGGGAGTTGAGGTTTTTTTTGGTTTTTTGTTTTGTTAGTATGACATTATTAATAACGGTATGTGAGTGATGGTATTGTAAGTATAAAATCCACAAGCTGTGCCTGCTGAAACATTTAAATGTACGCTTTTCTTCTTTATTATGTTAAAAAATAATTTCATCTGCTTTTGCTATTGTGCCTCTTTCTCTTAAGCAGAATGTTCCTGATTAGGTAAGATGACAAGTGTGAAAATCTTTGTACTGCTTTTTGACAAATTATTTCCTCACTGTCTAGTACCCATATGAGTCATTAAATACCATCAAATTGTTCACCTAAAAGACTAACTCAATATATGTCATTCCACAAACACTACTACTTGATTTAATTGTAGCTAACCTTCTGTTAAGTCTATCATTTTCTGCTCTGCTATTTTATTAGTGCACAATGCAGCTTAAAGTGGCTCAATTTACATTTAAGTTTTATACTAAAGCTGCTATCAACCCTTACCTTAATATTCAACTTCCTATACAGTGTCTCCAGCTGACTGTGCCATTGGCACCTCAACCTAGCAAGTATGCAAATGCATCCCCAAATTTATCCACCTCAAATATGGCAAGACATACACAACTCACCAGTATGATCCACCATCCTTTTACCCAAAAATATTTTAAACATTATTTTAAGCTTCCTATAAGGGAACATAGATAGGATCTATTTTTTTCATCTTCAAATGAATCAACTGGGTTACATGCTTTTAAGGTCTTTTCACATTCTGATGGATTCTATGATTCAAAGGGGATTCAATTTGTCTAATTTTGAACCCTTAAAATGGCTGGAAATCCAAGCAAGTTATGCTTCTAAACCACTGGACAATGAGTCAAATTCCACTACACCTTTTCTTTTATGTAATTCTGTTACAGGGAATTTAAGCTGGTATCTTGTCTTCAGCCAAAATGGGAAATTCCGTGGACTTCAACAATGATAAAAAGTTGCTCCCCAACACCAGTGCTTCCCATGTCCCTAGGTGAAACCATCCTTGGCCAGAGAGACATACTCAGGCTCGAACCTTTGGCATTATTCCTCCCTTCCCCTCTGATTCCCTCCTGCAGTCAGCCATCTTGACTCCACTCCTACCACGCCCTTTCACATCGGTACACTTCTCTCGATTTTCATTGCTAGCACCCAAGTCTGAGCCATCACCATCCCTCACCTGGATCATTTTTTCACCAGTCTCAGAATGTCTCTACTTCCACACTTGTCCCCCAGAGACTGGACTCTACACAGTCAGCAAAGGGATTCTGCTTTTACCTTAAGTCAGGTCCTCTCACGCCTCTGTCCAAAATCCTCTGGTGGCTTCTCTTGTGCTTTGAAGAAAATCCAGATTGTTGGCCCTGAAAATATAGCCCTCTCCCAGCTCTTTTATCACATTACACAGGCCTTCCCATTGGCCCTCACCTGTATCTGGTTCATTCCTGCCTTGGGGCCTTTGCATTTGTGCCTCCCTCCCCAGCCTTCCTCAGATTTCCTTGTGTCAGACTTTTCATTTTTTTAGATTCCTCAAAGAAACATTCCCTGTAGCCTCTCTGAGTAGCCCAGATCCTGGCCTGACTTTTTCAGTTTTATGAGGGGGCTTCCAAAAATTCATGAAAAGGTGGGGAAAAAATCAGTGGAATTCTCCGTGAACACTGACATTCTCACATTCATTGGTTAGCCTGCTTACTATCTTCCTTCACTCCAGATAGTCTAAATTCTATGAAGGAAAGGACAGCATGGGTCTGGTTCAACATTTGCTTCTCGGTGCCCAGCACAGTGCCTGGCACAAAGTACAAAAGTAATAACGGTAAAGCAGAGGACTTGCTCAGTCACTCCACTCAAAAAGGTGCTGCTTCCACACCTCAGAAATCAATGTTAGCACCTAAAGACCCATGTGAAAGGATGACGCAGATTCCATTGTTTTTTCAGATGTCTAAGGCTGCATCTGGTTTATATGAAAAGGAATCTGGCATCAGGATCAAAATAAAGCTTATTAACCACCTTTAATATGCTGATGACACGGCCATGCTTGGTGAAAGTGAGGAGGACTTGAAACGTTTGCTGATGAAGATCAAGGACTGCGGTCTTCAGTATGGACTACCACTCAGTGTAAAGAAGACCCAAATCCTCACAATTTGTCCAATGGGTGAGGGCATGATAAATTTGTTGGAGAAAAGGTTGAAGTTCTTAAGAATTTTGCCTTTTAGATCCACAATCAATGTTCATAGAAGCAGTATCAAGTGATCAAAGATGAGTTGTATTAGGTAAATATGATGTACAAGGAAGGATTTACAAAAACCTCCTCCCTGGGGTATGGATAAGAGGGAAGTGGGTGAAGGGAGGTATTGGACAGTATAGGATATGACAAAATAACCACAATTTATAGATTCTCGAGGTTCCATGGGGGAGTGGGGAGGGAGGGGAAATATGAGGAGCTGATACCAGGGGTTTAAGTGGAAAGAAAATATTTTGAGAATGATGATGGCAACAAGTGTACAAAACTGTGCTTTGCATACAATGGATGGATGGATGGATTGTGATGGAAGTTGCTTGAGCCCCTAGTAAAATGATTTTAAAAAAGAGAAGGTAAAAAAAATAAATTAAAAAAAAGAAAAGGTGCTACTTTGAGGACCAAGGTGCGCCTGACCCAAGCCGTAGTATTTCCCATTGCTTCATATGCCTGTGAAAGTTGGACACTGGCTAAAGAAGACAGAGCAATAATTGACGTGTTTGAACTGTGGTGCTGGAGAAGGATATTAAAAGTACCATGGGCTGCTGAGAGGTCAAACCATTTTTGACTCAGAAGAAGTATGGACAGAGTGTTCCTTTAGACTGAAGGCAAGGAAGGTGAGAGTTTGTCTTACAGATTTTGGACAGTTTGTCAAGCAACACCAGTCCCTGGAGAAGGCGATCGATATCAAGCTGTCAAACACCTCACAGCATGGATGGACATTTGAGAACATGATGCTTAGTGACTAGTCAGTTACAAATGATAAATAGTGTATGAGATTACTGTTCTAAAGTAAAAATCATACCAACATTCAAGGATATCTAACTATACCAAAGAGCCCCCAAAGCTGAAGCAAATCTAAGAATTCTATGGGACGTTATCAAAACTTTTGACATCATCAAAAGTTTGATCGGCATCCTAGAAAAAATAAAAGCTAATGAAGAAAAAATTGAAAAAGTATTAAAATAAAACTTCTCTAACATTATGACAGAACAGAAAATAACTCTCCAAGCCCAAATAATACCAAATATAATTAATCCCAAAAGAAAGTCACCACAACACTTAATATCAAAGAAAAAAACACCCTGAGAGCAACACCGAGAAAAAGACTAGTCACGTATCTAAGTAGGGCCAACCAATTAGAATAAGCTTGGATTTCGATGGTAATCAAGCAAACAAAAAGGCAATAGATTCATACATACAAAATTGTGCAAGGAAAAAAACCTGGGAAACAAGAATTCCTTATCCAGAAAGATTTATCTTTCAAAAATAAAATAAAAATCAAAACATTACAAGGGAAATGTAAAGGAATTTGTAAGAAACAAGACCAGTGTTATTAAAAATAGTCAAAGGAGTTCTTTGGACAGAGACTAAACAACAACAATAGACAGTAACCTGAACTCATCATCAAAATATTATTATCAGTAAATCACCATAGGCATGTTATACACAAAATGAAACAAAGCCATATAAATATATAAGTAGCCATAGATAACATTAAGCAATGAATACAGCAGACTAAAAGAGGAAGCAGAGAGAAAATAATAAACATTGAACAGAAGATATATCGCGTCATTTACAAAAGACAACAAATTGTCTTAAACTTAGAAAGAAAACAATGAAAAACAAATGAACCACAAAGAAAATGTTAAAAACCTCAACAAAATTTGAAAAAGAGGGGCTGAGCACCGGTGGTGTAGTGGTTGAGTGCGGGACTGCGGCCCACGGGCGTGGCGGTTCAAATCCAGCGTAAGCTCTCCAGGAGTAAGGCTGGATAGTTCCCACGACTGCCAGAGGGCAGTGATGCCCGCCCCCAAGAGAGAGTCACAGAATGGATAAGAAAACACAAGGCATTAATATACTGCTAAAAGGTAAAAATAATTTAGATAAAGCAGAAGTAGCAATATTAATTTCTGATAAAATAAACATCAAGTTAAAACCATCCTTAAAGACAAATAAGGCCATCATATAATGATACTCACAATTAAACAAGATATAAACATGAACATCCATGCACCCAATGAAAAGTCCTCAAAATACATTAATCAAAGTCTGACATAATTACAATAATACTGAGACTTCAATACATCACTTTCCAGCAAACACAGATCCGCTAGCAAGAATGTCAACAAAGATACGAAAGGACTAAACACAGAATTAACTTGATTTCTTAGACATATACAGAACTTTTTCGCCCCTAAACAGCATAATATACATTTTTTTTTCTAGTGCATATAAAATGTTCTCCAGCACAGATATATTAGGTCATAAAGCAAGCATAAATATTTTTTAAAACACTGAGATAATGGAAACCTTTCTTTCCAACCACAATGCTCTAAGATTAGCATCAATCATAGGATGATCAACATCATCTCACCCCCACCCCCAAATTAAACTCTGGAAATTGAAAAGTACTTTGCTTAAAAAACCACGGGGTGATTGAAGAAATAATGAGCACAATTTTTTAATTCCTTGGAACAAATGAGAAGGATAATACAACACACCAAAATCTCTGGGACACAGCAAAAGCAAACCCTCAGGTACTAGAAAATGAATGACAAAAATTAGAGCAGAAATAAATGAGTCAGAATAGAGAAAAACAGTAGGAAAGAAATCAAGACAAAAATGACTCTTTGAAAGAAAAGGATAGTATTCAACTCATTTTATGAAACAAGTATATCCCTGATAGCTAAACCAGGCAAGAAAATCATCAGAATTGAAAATGATAGATTATAGATGCCAAGATAAAAAATGATAGAATATGGATGACATTAAGAATATAGATGCTAAGATTTTCAACAAAATTATAGGCAACAGAATTCAACAAACATTAAACAAAAAATACATGATGATTGAGTGGGGTTCATACTAGGTATGTAAGGATGGTTCAACATTAGGAAATCAATCAATGTAATCTACCATAAAACAAAACAATCATATCATATCAATTGTTGTAGAAAAGATATTCTTAATAAAAAACACACTCAATAAAATAGGAATAGAAGGGAAAACCCTCACCATAATACAGGTGATATATGCAAAACCAACAGGCAGCATTTCATTCAATTGAAAGATTCTCTCTCTGAATAGGAACCAAAAAGTGTTGCCTCTTATTACCATTCTTATTTACTATAGTTTCAGAAATCTTATCCAAAGCCATAAGATATCAAAAAGATATTAAAAGCATCCAAATTGGCAAAGAAGCAGTAATACTCTCTCTGTTTGCAGACATGAGAAAACCTGAACGATTCAATTTTTTAAAATTACTGGGACTGAAAAATTTGGCAACATATTAGGCTATAAGATGAACATAAAAAATATTGGATTCTTGTACTTTAAGGAAGAAGATCCCAAAAATGGGGCTAAAAGAACAGTACCATTTATAACTACTCAAAAGATAAAATACTTAGGAGCTCTAACCAGAGAGTCAAAAGAAAACTACAAAATGATTCTACAAGGAACCAAGAGATTTATATAGATAGAACAATGTCCTATGCTCACTAAGTATACTGAAAATGTCAATATTACCAAAGCACTCTATGAATTAAATGCAATTCCAATCTAAGTCCAAGCACAATATTTTTAAGAAATGGAAAAATTAATCACCAACTCCACGTGGAAAGAAAAGAAACCCAGGACAAACAAAACACTACTACATGACAACAAAGTAGAAGGGCTCTCACTCTAATTTCAAAAACGATTATACAGCTACAGTAATCAAAGCAGCTTGAAGTTATATAGGCAAAATAACAGATAGGCAGACCAATGATTAGAACAGAGAACCCAGTAATACAACCAAGCACATATAGACAACTGATTTTTTATAAAGAACTAAAATTGATTATATGAGAAAGAGATCATCGTTTCAATAAATGGTGCCAGAGAAATTGGATCTCAAACCTTCAAAGGAATAAAATGGGGTGGGGGGGGATGACAATAACATGATTTAAAGGAAAAATAAATAAATAAAATAGGACTCATCCTTCACACCATGTACAAAACTAATCCAAGGTGGACGAAAGACCTAAATATAAACCCCAGAAGTTTAACAATCATTAGTGGAAAAATAGAGTTAAGCATAAGGGCCCTGGTTGAGCGCCGGTGGCGTCGTGGTTGTGTGTGGGACTGTGGCCCACAGGGTTGACAGTTCAAATCCAGCAGCAGCTCTCCAGGAGCAAGGCTGGGCTTCCTACTCCCACCAGGGCAGTGATGCCACACACACACACACACACACACACAAAAGCATAAGAGCCCTAATATAAGGCAGAAATAGACTAAAAAACATAATGAGAAACACCAGCACTACAGAAGGGGGACTGGTACTCTCTGAGAATATGACGTTTTTGTATACAGAAGACTTCTTCAAAAGAGTACAAAGAGAACCCACAGATTGGGGAAAGCTATTTGGCAATTGAAAGACAGGGTTTTCTACTCCTGTAAACAGTTACTGTCTCGGAAACTCAGAGGGGCCACTCTGTCCTATAAAGTCACTATGAGTCAGTATCAACTAGATGGCAGTGAGTCCCCCCCAAAAAACAATGATGAAATACCACCTCACACTGATATTCGTAACAAAAAATTTAACCATCCAGAAAAGAATAAATACTGGAAAGGATGTGGAGAGATTGGGAGATTTAGATAAGGGTCAAATCTTTAAAAATCTATAGAAAATGGCAAAACTTTACTTAAAAAACACAAATAATCTCATCAAAATGAGTATAAGGTAAGAATAGATAATTTACTAAAAATGACACCCAGGCAGCCAACAATTAAATGAAGACATGCTTGCAAGCCAATTAAAACAATGGTGAGGGCTGAGCCCCCGTGGCGTAGGTGGTTGAGTGCAGGATTGCGAGCTGCAGACATGACAGTTCAAATCCTGCGGCGGCTCTCAGGAGCAGCACTGGGCAGCTCCCTCGACCACCAGAGAGCAGTTATGTGCCCCCCCCCCAAAAAAAAAAACAATGATGAAATACCACCTCACACTGATACTTGTAACAAAAAATTTAACCAGCCAGAAAAGAATAAATACTGGAAAGGATGTGGAGAGATTGGGAGATTCAGATATTGCTCGTAGAATTTCAGTATTGTACAGCCAGTATGAAAAATGGTGTGATCCTTCCTTAGCCAAATCCAAATGAAATACATATGTCCCTGCAATTGCTCTACTTGGTATATACCCTAAATAAATAAAGATCAAAACATGAACAGATATATGTTCAACCCATGTTTATCACCGCAATTTCTGTAGTAGCAAAAGGATGGGAAAAATGAAAACACCCAGTCTAGACAAAGTTGGATGACATTCTAAGCGCAATTAGTCAAACTCATATAGACAAATATCCTAATGTACCATTCTTATGAAGGGAGAGGATGGCAAGGAAAAAATGGTTTGTAAACAAAAGGAAAAAACTTTGAAGACTATGATGAGGTGGGAGAGGAAAGAAGGGAAGGTGGGGGTGTGAGTGGGAAAAGCAAATAAAAAAAAGGTGGCTTTCTGAAGTACTGTCATGGTTCCTATGAGATGGGCTGTACAAACTACTTTTAGTGTGCTTTTCTTTGTTTTTGTTACATTCCACAAAGCAAAAAGGAAAAAGAAGGCATTTACATGTATCTAAAAGGAGAGTAATAGCCTTAAAATCCCTTCTGACAGAAGTACACCAGTCTGTGTGACCATGAGAGATCCAAGGGAAAAGGTATTAGGCATGAAAAAACTGAAAATTACATCACTATAAATGAGGGGGAGTACAGATTGGGGACCCAAAGGCCATCTATAGGTAACGTGACATGTCCTTACAGAAGGGTCGCAGGAAGATGAGCCAACCAGGGTACAGTATAGCAACGATGAAACATGCAACTTTCATCTAGGTTTTCTTTTTCTTTTTTCTTTTTTGGCATCACTGCCCTCTGGTGGGAGTAGGAGGTCCAGCCTTGCTTCTGGAGAGCTGCTGCTGGATTTGAACCGCCAAGCCGGTGGGGCGCAGTCCCACAATCAACCACTGTGCCACCGTGACTCAGCACTTCCTCTCCCACCCCTATCATGATCCCACTTCTCCCTTACAAATCCGGCTAGACCAGGGGATGTACACTGGTACAGATAGGAATCTAGGAATCGGAAACATGGGGAATCCAGGACAGTGGTGAGAGTGGTGATACCAGGAGAGTGGAGGGAAGGTGGGGTAGAAAGGGGGAACTGATGATATGGATATACATATAATTTCCTCCCTGAGGTATGGACAATAGGGAAGGGAGTATAGAGAGACATCAGACAGTGTACATATGACAAAATAATAATAATTTATAAATTATCAAGGGTTCATGAGGGAAAGGGGAGCGAAGAGGGAGGGAAAAATGAACTAAAACCAAGGGTTTAAGTAGAAAGTAAATGTTTTGAGACTGATGATGGCAAGAAATGTACAAGCGTGCTTGGCATACAATGGATGGATGTATGGATTGTGATAAGAGTTGTATGAGCTCCCTCCAAAAAAATTTTTAAAACCCTCCTGATTTCTGGACTATCATATCTAAACACTGGTCTGAGTGGTAATAAAAGGAGGAAAAGTACAGTTGAAACTGACTTCAGTTCTTTTGTGACACAGGAGCTAGCTTCAAACTAAAAAACAAACAAAAATAAGGTTTTCTTTCTTTACGTTGCAACATTTTATTTTGAACGTCAAACACTGCACCCAAATGCGATCCATTTATTTCAAGATAATTGTCTTTACCATAACTATGAATACTGTACTGATGTTTACAATTGGTTTCTGACAACTTGAACTTATTGGTAGCATTGCTTGTAATCAAATCTTCCAAAGATTTTCTTATCAAAAGAAATAGACTGATGATTAGGGCTTGGACAAGGGGAGGAAAGTGAAGCAATAAGTTAGAGGGTAGACAGGTGTTACCTCGGGTGATGGACAAGTTGGTATTACACAAGAGTAGAGAAATCAAAAGGTGGGGTCAGAGCAAGCTTTGGAGGGACTTAATAAGTAGTTCGATTTGTTGAGTACAAAATTATCTGAAATGTAAACTGCCACCTAATTCACCACACACAAACAAGTGGTTTTAAAAAAAAAAGATGTAGAAACTCGGAATCAAGAGTAGTAGTTCAGGCTGAGCCCCGGTGGCGTAGTGGTTGTGCGCGGGACACTCGGCCCACTGGGATGGAAGTTCAATTCCAGCTCCCAGGAGCAGAGGCTGGGCCTCCTACTCCCACCACCAGAGGGCAGTGATGCCTAAAAAACTAAAAACAAAACAAAACAAGAGTAGTAGTTCAACTCTTGCTATAGGGTCACTCTGAATCAGAATGGACACTATGACAATACATTCTTGGGGGTTTGTTCATAGTAAGTGTTGGACTGGCAACTGCAAGGTCAGTGGTTCAAAGCCACCAGCGGGTGCAGGAGAAAAATGAAGCTATCTGCTCCGCACAGATTTGTAGCCTCAGAAACCTTAAGATCACTGAGTGAGGATCATGTCAATAGCAATGAGTTATTCATAATTGTTTAATTACTACCGTACCTCAAATGCCGAAAACAAGGTCTGATACAAATATAGACCTAGTGAAAGTCAATTGCTATTAGAAAAGGGAGCAGGGAAAGATCCGGTGTCAAGTAGACATGGGTTCAAATCTCACCTCAGATATTTATCAGCTGTTTCTGAAGCTGTGCATCTATAAAGGAGTGGAATGTCTCATTTTTATCCTTTGGCGTAGCTGGAGTAACCCACTATACCACCAGGGTCCCTATGGTGACACAATTCTTACCAACCATCCCCTTCTTTTATAAGTGCTCCAGTCATGACATTACCTCTTCTGAACCCCTCTGAATTTCACCGTGTCTGTGTTTGTTTTGGCTGTGCCCAAGGTGATAAGTCTGGTCCAGTCCCCATTAAATAGTACAGCTTTTTCAAGTAGTAGAAGCATGTTGGATACACCGGAGAACCCATGGACCAGAAGGGGCACTATTCCAGACAGAGTACCACAATAAATGGCGTCTTGGCTCCCAACGGCCAAACTCGTTCTCGCCACAAAAGCCAGAAGGCACACGGAGCAGATGAAATGTACCTGGGCTCTGTGGCACAGAGAAGTCTCCAATTGCTGAACAAGTCTGTCTGTCTGTAGATCGGTCTCTCTCTCTCACTCTCTCTCTCATACACACACACACACACACACACACAATTACCTCCAGTTCCTCAATCCTCCGTACTTCACCTTGCCTTCTGATGTTGAAGATGACAAATGAAGCCACTCTAAGACTCCTGCTTGCTCATGTGGAACCTCGAGAAATGGGCTGCCGTCCAGGTGTGATCTCTGGCAGGAATTAAAGGAAAAGTCTGTCATTCCTCACAGGACTTTGGATGGAAGCTGCACTCTGTCTACTCCAATATTACTCTGCCTCCAGTTAGCCCCACCCATCCCCTGATGTGCATGCTTTCTGGGGTCCCCTGGGCATCTGCCAACAAGGCTTTTCCAATAGTCACCTACCAGTTGCCGAACAAGAGCCTTAGGTTAAAAAAAAAAAAAAAAAACAACTCCATGTTGTGGGATCCTCCTCCCTATCCCCTGCCGAGCCCCGCCCCCCTCAAAAAAAAAAACCCAACAAGACATACACATAAAAATAAACCTAGGACATAGAAAAATAACAACTGGAAAGCAAACACATAAACAAATGAAAAAGAAGAAGAACTCAAAAACCACCGCAGGACGCGAGATGTCTCGACAATCGTGTCCGTTTCCGTGACCATACAGACTGATCCCGCCGCCCCGGGATGCCGCACGAGTGAGCACGCTTTCAAAGCACGAGGTGTTAGGCCTATGGTTTCATAGGGCAAAATGGCTGGGAATTTGACACCATATTCTCCGGGTGGGAAAAAACAAAACAAAACAGGAAAGCGAAACCGGTCCCAGGGTTCGAAACTGTCCTAGGCAGAGACACGGCGGCGGCGGCGGCGTTCTGCCAGGAGTCACCCCTCAGAGTTTACTTTCAAAAGTTCCCCGGGAGGGGTGGGGGTGAGCCCAGCGGACGCCATTTCAACAAACTGACCAAAAGCGGGCGAGCACTTCTGAGGGCTCAGGCTAGACGAGTCTCCGTGGCCAGCCGTCCGCGGACCGCGGTTGGTCCCCTCAAGCAGGGACTACCCGCCGGCATCTCGCCCGCGCTCCGCGGCGCCCGCCCCGCCCCCCTCCACCTCACGTTCGAAACCGCCCGCCTCTGACCACGCTCAAAGACCGACCTCTTGACAAGCCCCCAGTGCCTAGGGCAGAGTCGCCAAGAGACCAGGGCAGCAGAGACGTGCGAATGACTAAGTGGGCGCACCAGCCTCAACCGGGAGGAAGTCGGGGACCCCGGGGCCCTGGGCGGTCGAGCCAAGTCGGGGAGAGCACCTCCAATCCTGTCAGCGGGCTCTGACTGCCGGCGTCTTCCCAGGATGTGCTTCCAGTGACCTCTGCCCTGGCGGCGTCTAGAGGGAAGCCCTCGAGCGGGTGAGAGAGCGCCCCCTAGTGTGGCGTCAGGCCGACAGGAGGCGTGCGAGTGCCGGGGCGAGCAGAGGACCAGGGAAGGTGGAAGGCGCATCTCTGTGAAGCCTGACTGGGCTGGGGCGGACCGGCGGCGGGTGCATCGCCGTCGCCCCCCCCGCCGCCCCCCCAGACCATCCAGGGAATGGCATACCCCCACGAGGCCCGCACAGCTTCCCGTAGGCCGGGGCGGCCGTCCGCCGGCCGAGACGCTGCCGGACGGGGCTGCCGCCTCAGCGGGCAGAGCAGAGGGCTTTTACCGGGAGCCGAAGGCACCGTGGCGTCCCCACTCGGGGCTCCGTCCGTTTAGGTGACGGGGATGCCGCCGCCGCCTCCCTCCTGTCGCCGCAGTCGCTCCCGTCAGGGCTCCCGGGCGCTCCCCGCGACTCCTGCCCGCGAAGCCAGCTGTTGAACGGCTCACGGCGAGCGCACCCCTGCGCAGAGGCGTCCCCGCCGCATCCGAGGCACGCGGCGACGCACGCGCGCGCTCGAGCGCTCACGCCCCGTGCGCCCCCTAGCCCGCTGCGGCCCTGGCGAGTTCGCCGCCGCGGCCTCCCCGCTGCCGCTCGAGCTCAGGCTCCAAACGGCTCTGCTCCCCACGGTGGGCTCACGCCTCGCCGCCGCCGCCGCCTGCCCCGCGGCTCCGCCCCCTTGGCCGCCATCCTTCAATCGGCGCGCAGGGCCAATGGCAACAATGAACTAGTCCCGCCCCCTGCATTTCCCCAGGGCCAATCGTCTGCTCCCGAGGAGTCCTTCCAGTAACCCCGCCCTTCGCGCGCTCCTGAGCTCAAGCCAAAGTTTTACTGGTTGCCGAGGTTGCTCTGGGTGATTCCAAGGCTCGGGCCCCTAGACGGCGTGAGGATGATGTAGACGTAGAGGAGGCGCTTGACCTGATGTGCCTACCTGCATCGGGCCTCATTCCTTTGGATGTTCTTGGGTGCCATCAAGTGGCTTCCCGTGCACCCTGTGCGGCAGTCGAGCCGAGAGATCGTTTCCAACCGCCAACCTTTAAGCTTAGGTTTAAGCTTAGGGCTACCACCAGTGTCCCTGTGCACTGGATAAACAAGGTACCCCAAAAGGTAGCGAGACAGCTATGCTTGTTCCTCTCATCCCTAAGATCAGAGTGCTATGACTGGGCCACATTTCCTCAGCCAAAACAAAGAGCCCACACGGGCAGCCAGAGGTTCGAAAGCCACCACTAAACTATCCCAGGACTGGTTATTCTAGGTCAAAGTATAGGGTCCCTGCCAGAGGAGGCAGAACAATTGCCAGTGATGAGGACTCGCTTGCTTGGAAGACAACGGATTGAGTCTGTGCCTCCTTGCTTGAAGTTGAAATACATGCACTGGGACCTTCTAGTTCCTCGAGGCCCAGTTGACGCTGACCCCTCTGGCCCCAGGCTGTTCACGCGCTGGCTCAGTTCCTCCAACAGAGCTCCAGGCTCTTTCTGTTTACAGCAATTCCTTTATACCCCTTGTAAATGGAAGGCAGGGCCTGAGTCTCTCCCTCTGCTCCCCACAGGGGCTCAGACCATTCTGCCACGTTGTCCCTTAAGCTCCCTAAGGTGATATATTGGCTTTGTTGACTGCCATATGACACAGCAGACTCATACTGGATTTACTGTCACCCTACCCCTGGAGGGTTTCTCCCTTATTGCTGGGAACACACGCCAGCTTTGCTATTTGGAATTCCTTGTTAGCACTAGGAGTGAAGAGCTGAGCTACTAACCAAGAGGTTGACAGCTTGAATCCATTCGGAAGCACTTTGGAAGAAAGGCCTGGTGATCTGCTTTCAAGAGATCACACAGTCTTCAAAACCCTAAACAATGTAGTTCTATTGTGCCACAATGAGGTTGTGTGGGCTACTGGTTTGGTTTCTGTTATCCAGCTTGAATCCATTCGGAAGCACTTTGGAAGAAAGGCCTGGTGATGTGCTTTCAAGAGATCACACAGTCTTCAAAACCCTAAACAACGTACTTCTATTGTGCCACAATGAGGTTGTGTGGGCTACTGGTTTGGTTTCTGTTATCCAGGTGTGCTTTTCTCTTTGGCTAGCTGGTAAATTTCTTGCATGTGATCATTTCATTTCTCTCTCTGCTATCAAGATCTCTGCCTCCTCATCACTGTTTCTCTCTCACTGCTTATTACTCCACCTTTGATCAGACCCTCATCCTCCATCAAGTTCCACGCAAACCCCGAGTGATCTTTACACCACAAATATAATCAAATCAGCACATCTCAACTTAAAGGCCCACCCCAGCTGCAATCCCTTTTCTACACCTCTCTCCCCACCCCCATGTTGTCTTAAGGTAAAAGGCCCCCTGGGAGGCCTCATTTGTAACTGTTTCACCTCCACTACAGGTCACCTGACCTGCCTGTGTTTATCCAAAGAGCATCATCTCAGACACCTCCAGGTCTTGTGTGAAACACCTGGAGCAATCTGCTCCCAGCCCTCCAGGTGTATGTTACAAAGTAATTTATGCATTTGTTGAGCAGATGCAATATGAAACCTACCATGCTTCAAGCACCAAAACCGAAAACCCACTGCCATCGATTGCTGCACCAAGCTGCTTCCATTCACAGACGTCAAGGCATCTCCATGGGCCCATTGGTTTGGATTTAAGATTCTTGCAAATAATTGGTGATACAAGAAAAACTGAGACACACACACACATACCCTCTGTTGAGTGTCATTAAATAATATTTAACCCAATTCCATTCAGACTGACAGTTTGAGGGATAGAGGCTGTGACCCCTTTTCTTCAGGTGCTGTTATGTATCAGTGTCCATTTCAATTCACAGGGCAGAGTAGAATGACTCTGTAGGCTTTTGTAGCGGTCACCTTTATGGAAGCAGCTTGTCGGGTCGTAGAACTGCAAAGCCCCAGAGTCGATTCTGTTGTTCCCAGTTGAGCACTTCACCGCATTGCCTCCCTGGCAATAAGGAAGATAATAAAAGGCAATTCTGTATTTTTAAAGGGTATTCGATTTATGTCAGAAGTAAACAACAATGGAATTTTCTGAACAGAACCCCGTGGTAAGTGGGAGACTGCCTGTGCCTGCATTAGTTCTGACACTGCAAAGGAAGTACACGAACCAGAGTGTAAGTTATAAAAATGGATCAACTGGAATCCTACAATCACAGAACATCAGTGTGAAAAATGATCTTTTCATTTCATTTAGTCAGACACCACCCTAGAGGCTTAACTACTGTGTGGGCAGTTTTTCAGGTTCTTTACAACGTCCTTAGCTCCCTGGCAGCTCTCCAGAATTAAGTTCACCCTTTTGGGATTGATTGGAGGGGTGACCAGAATGCTTCTCTGCCCATTTTGGTTTTCCCCTTTACCTTAGGATCACCTATTTCTAAATGCAAATCAAACTTGAAAGAGCCACATGCTAATACAGGTTAGTTATTAGCATCTAGGCCACGAAAGCAGCCTGGGTAAATGGGAACTTTTTTCTTTTTTAAGTACCGGTGCCACATTATTGGTTTCAAAGTGTGTACACTTGCTTTGCCCTCTTTCACCCTTCTAGTAATTCTGACTTATTCTTCTTAGATGCCATAGAGGCCCGGCTCTTGGAGACCTAATACACAACAGAACTAAATAACATCCAGCCCGGCACTGGGAGGGCTTGCCGATAAGATGGTTGTCTTCTCTGATCTTTAGTAGATGCCAGACCTTTCTTCCTAGTCTGACTTCAGCTGGAAGCCTTCTTGAGACCCCTTCAGCATCATGACAGTACAAAGGCCTACCCTGAGAGAGGGGCAGTGCCTGCTTTAGGAGCACAGCTGGGAAGCAAACCTAAATCCCCTCAGTTAAAGACAAGAATTCCAGCACTAAAACACCACAGCCCCTCACAATAGCTGGGATCAATTTCACCACTTCCATTGTACAGGGGAGGGAGCTAAGATTCCTACGTTAAATCATTCCTTACATCATTTGAATTCGAACTCTACCACCACCCTAGGGCAAGTGACCAATGCCACACTCCACCTCAATGTCCTCATCAATAAAATCAGAGGAGATGTTGGTGCTCCCTGGCTCCTTTCAACTGTGTTTAGAATTTCTCCATGCCTACTGGCTGAAATCACAGTCCCTTGGGGTTGGGCCTGTTTTTAATATTTAATCTAAATACGTGAGGAAATAATTCTAGCCCTTGAGGTACCACTGGAAGACAAATTGGTGGATTGCCCGAGCAGGCGGCACGTGAACAGTAAATGTTCACTGCTGTGGGGTCCCTTACTTACAGTGACCTTACACAGTAGAACTGCTTCCATGAGACTGTAAGTCATTACAGGATTCGAAAACCTCTGGGCCCAGATGTTTAAACTGCAAAGCGGGGAGTTAGCAGCCCTCTGCATCCCCACTGTGGCTCCATCAGTGAACACACGTGGCCACTGACTCAGTCCGGACTCAGCAACTCGAGAGAACCAAGAAGAATTGCTTCTGTGATTTTGCAATATTGTAATTTTTTAATCTATAATCAACATATAAAACCAATCAACAAGTCATTCATCTCAAGAAGGGCTGTGAAATCATCACCACCATCAACCATGGAATCAGAAACGGTAACTCTTTCCGGGAGGAGGAAGGCCTCATCTTTCCCACATGGCGTTGCCGGTGGTTTCAAACTGTGGCTAGCGGTGCCATGTGTAACCCAGTATGTCAGCAGAGAAACAAGGAGAAAATTATGAGAACGGAAAGGAAAGAAGCCCTCAAGTCCAAACTCACCGACTCCTAGGTCTGTACCACAACTGCGCCAATTCAAAATGTGAACTAAGAATTCCAACTGGTTCGCTTTGTTGACTAAAGACTCTTCCACAGAAATTGAATTCCACATGGAATTGAAGTCAGCTCTGACTGATGGTGTGGTCTTAGACAAGCATTATTACAATAAAGTCCGTGAAGAGAGTGATTGTGCTTCCCCTCTCGGGTATATTGCAAAGACGGCAGATAAGGTCTGGGGACGTCATTTGGGAGGAAAATCAATGGGCGCTTGCTGACCGTTTATGGCCTTGATGCTGCACCCGCATCCACACACATTGCTTTATTGAAAGTAACAGAGGAGTGATGAGAGACAGCTTATCTAATAACTACGCATTTGCTTAATCTTACTAAGAAACTGTCGGCTTTATGCCTAATATAAAAGGAATTTAAGATATCGGGCAAGATGTGGTGATCTGCAAACTGGTTGCACAAGAAACTGAAAGCTAATTCCTAAGATAATAAGCCTATTTAATAGCCTGTTCTTTTTGGAGTGATTAAAAACATGCTTGATTATAGTGGGGTCCGTTTGGCTTACACACATCAAACCCATTTTTCAATAAATGGCTGGAAAGTCAGAATTAGTAACAACCTAATTCACCACGTTTTGTCGAGGATTAAGTAATTGATTACAAAATACTCCAGGAGCTTGTCTGCAACTTGGCCTAAGAATCAAGAGACCTAGATTTGTGTCCAACTTCTGCCTTCAGTAGCTGTATGGCCTCTAACTTCTCTGAAGTTCAGTTTTTCCATCTATAAAATGAGAGGGGATTGGGTTCGATCACCTTTGTTTTATTTCTTTAATAATATTTAATGGTTAATCATATTTTTACTGGCAGTTCCAAGCCACCAGCCAATCCATGGGAGAAAAGCCCTGACAACCTGCTTTTGGGAAAGGTGACCCAAGAGTTTAGGTTCCTTTCAGTGTCTTGGTTATGTTCCTCACAATGTGCCAACAGTCTCATTACTTCAGTTCTGATTGTTCTGTTTCCATTCAACTTCCATTTCCCTGACCACTTGTTTGCATCCTCATCTTTGTTTTAAAGTAATTGTTGGCTGTTTGGTCTCATATTTTTTAAAGGATTTTTTTTAAAGGAACACAATATACAGAGGTGACACTAATTTTTTATTTGTTTTTTTGTGTGTTTTTCTGTGTTGTTTTTTTGGGGGGGCATCACTGTCCTCTGGTGGTGGGAGTAGGAGGCCCAGTCTTGCTCCTGGAGAGCTGCTGCTGGATTTGAACCTCCAACCCAGTGGGCCGCAGTCCCACGCACAACCACTACGCCACCAGGGCTCAGTCATTGATTTTAAAGCAAATCTGCTATTGAACTCTAAGATTTGCTTGAGTTCCAGGTTAGAATGAAATTTCATGGGAAGACCTTCAGTTCCAATTAGTCCAGTAGACCTGCTTGAAAAAAAAAAATTAAGAGGGTCTACATTTTTCTCCATTCTATCAGGATTTATCTATTGAGGTCCTGATTGAAATGATTAATAGGGGTAGCTGGGTACCATCTAGTACTTCTGGTCTCAGGATAGATGAGACTGAGGCTAATGGACATTAATTTCTTCTTTGACTTTTTGGTTTTCTTCCTTATTTTTTGCTTCAGGGGACTAGATAATCTTTTCAAATTAAAGGCATCCTAGTGGCTCACTACTCACTGTCTTCAAATAGATGCTGACTCATAGGGCAGAGTAGAAGTGTCCCTGTGGATTCTGAGACTGTAACCATTTATGAGAAAAGGAAACCTTGCTGTTCATCCACAGAGCAACTAGTGGTTTCTGAGCTGCTGACCTGAACTTAGCAACCCAACACGTCAGCACATTAGCTTCCCATTGGATCGCTAACTGTCAAATCCAGCAGTTTGAAATCACCAGTCACTTCTCAGGAGAAAGGCAGGCCTTTCTACTCCCACAAACAATGACATTCTCTAATAGCTGATGCAATGGTTTATAAGGAACAGGGACTTGGTGGGGAGAGGGGGGAGAGTGAGATGAATTAGAGAGCAATCAATGAATGCAGGAGGGGGAAAGAAGCATTAGAACTAATTAGGATGACGTATATACAACTCTTTTAAAAACTGAATTTATCAATGGCAAGGAGGATGTAGAATGCCTGGTGGGGTTCGATCAAGTGCAATGTCGCTAAGAGGAAATACAGATAGGCAAATGAAGGTAGAAAATGATGGTGGGACAGGAGGAAAATAAAAGGAAGTAGAGGAAACAATTAGGAGACAAAAGACATTCATAGAGGTATAAACAGGCATATACATATGTAAATATATTAATCTATAATGATGGGGATATAGGTCTATGTAGATGTATTTGTAGGTTAAGTATTAAGGTAGCAGACAGACATTGGGCCTCAACTCAAGTCCACCCTGAATGTAAGAGCAATTTGTTCTAATAACCTGGAATTCTGTGATGTTTACATTCCTGACATGATCCCTGAAATCAAACTTCGTGCATAAATAAATGTGGCGAAGAAAGCAGATGGTACCGGCTATTACAAGATGTAGTTTCTGTGGTCTTAAGGGATTGAAGTTAAACAAGCGTCCATCTAGCAGGGAAGTAACAAAACCCACATGGAAGAAGTACACCAACTTGTGTGATCACAAAGTGTTGACAGGATCGGGGATCAAGCACCAGAAGACCCAAAACAAATAACCATTTTGATGGGAAAGAGGATGTCAGAGTGGACACCCAAAGCCCATCTGTAGACAATTGGACATCCCTCACAGATGGGTTACAAGGAAGGGAAGAGTGAGCCAGAGTGCAGTATAGCACCAACAAATCTCACACCTTTCCTCTGACTCTTTAATGCTTCCTCCCCCTGCCTAGACCAAAGCATGTACACTGATGTACATAAGAGTTCTCAACACTCAGAATCCAGGGCAGATACACTCCTCAGGACAAATAGTGAGAGTAGTGATACCATGAGGGTAGGAGGAATGTGGGACGGGGGGCAGGAAGAGGGAGAAAGGGGGAACCAATCACAATGATCAACATATCACATCCCGCACCCCAAAGGGAGATGAACAACAGAAACATGGGTGAAGGGAGACAGTGGATGGTGTAAAATATTAAAATGAAATAATGAATAAATTATCAAGGGTGGGAGGGTAGGGGAAGAAGAGGAAAAAAAGAGGAGCTTATGGCAAATGTTTGCGTAGAAAGAGAATATTTTGGAAATGATGATAACATATGTACAAATGGGCTTGATACAATTGACTTTTGGATTGTGATAAGAACTATGAGACCTCAATAAAATGATTAAAATAAAAATTGATTTCACTATGGAAGTATATTTTGTGTGAATATTATAACAAGAAAACTATTATTTTTTTTGGGGGGGGCCATCACTGCTCTCCGGTGGTGGGAGTAGGAGGCCCAGTCCCACGGCTGGAATTGAACCTCCGTCCCAGTGGGCTGCAGTCCCGCGCACAACCACTACGCCACCGGGGCTCAGCCCGAAAACTATTATTTTTTTAAAAAAGAAGAAACCCTTGATACAAGCTCCTCTTTAAAAAAAAACACAAAAAAAACCCACAAAACACACACACACACACACATACACACACACACACACAAAAGAAGAAACCAAAATTGACCTATAGTTACCATGGATGAAGGAGAAAGAGTTTTGTTTAGGGGTCACTGAGTTTATGTTAATGGTGGTAGAACAATTTGGAGAGGGCTATCAATAATGGTTGTACAACATGAAGAGTATAACTAATGGCACTGAATTATACAGATAGCAGTTGTTGAATTTTGTTGTGTATAATTTGAGCAAAATTAGGAAAACAAATTACATGAATAACAATGAGTACAAGGAAGAAGACAATGTTCTAAAATTGATTGCGGTAAAGAATGTACAACTCTTTTTGATATGATTGAACTATTGAATATTGATATGTGGATGAAGTGCCAATTGATATGTGGATGAAGTTACAGTCTCAGAAACCCACATAGGCTGTCTACCCTGCCCTATAAGGTCACTTAGAGTCAGCATCTACACAGTGACAGTGAGTTTGTTTTTGAGTTCAGTGGCTCAACGGTAAAGCACTCACCAGCCACTCCATGGGATAAAAAGCCTGGCAGTCAGCTCCTGTGATTGATTCTAGCCTAGAAAGCCCAATGGCCACAACCCTGAGACCAGAAGAATGAGATGCTGACAAGCAACCACTCCCAACTGCTCTGAGCAGGGTCACAATAGAAAGTCCTGGGTAGAGAAGGAAGGGGAAAATTGTAGGAACAGAATTCAAAATAATAGAAAAAGACCAGCTTAACTGGTCTGATAGAGACTGGTGACACTCTAAAGACAGTGGCTTCTTAGACACCCTTCAAGCCTGAAACTGAACACCACCCCCCCACGGAGGGATGAGCTTTCAGCCACACAATAAACTGGCTGTAAGGTGAATTATAACACTTAGAGGGGAACAAGTTTCTTAATATCATCAACCATATGAGACCCAAAGGGCGGCATTTAATCATAAACAAGGCTCAGAAGACAGGAAGGGGCAGGAATGCAAGACAGATGAGGAAAGTGCTGGCGCATTGAAGGGGTTGCAATCGATGTTATGAAACAAAATGTGTTTATATGGGAAACAAAATTGTTCTGTAAACATTCACCCAAACTATAATTTCAAACAACAACAGCTCTATGGAGTAGTTCTACTCTGTCATTTGGAGTGATCGTAAGTTGGAATGGACTCGCTTGTACCAAACACAGCAACACTCTCTTACATTAGAATTTGGGCCTAACGCCTTTGTGCTCCAAGGACTCACTACCATCATATCACTGTTTTTAGTAGCCTAAAAGAGCAACAGCCTCCTTTTAGTTTTCCTAAATTTATACTCCTGGAAACATTTCCAGAATGGTCTGCAGTTCCCCAGAAAGAGCTACTTAAAGCATTTCAACCTCTACAAATTCATCTCAATTTTTTTTAATGATTATATTGGGGGCTCTTACAGTTCTTATAACATTCAATACATCACTATATTAAGCATGTTTGTACACATGTCACCATATTCATCTCCAAATACTTTCTACTTGAGCCCTTGGTATAAGCTCCTCTTTCCCCCTCCATTTTTCATAAATCATTTTATTGGGGCTCAAACAACTCCCATCACATCCATACATACATCAATTGTATGAAGGCCGCATTTGCACACTTGTTGCCGTCATCACTCTCAAAACATCCTCCCTCCACTTAAACCCACAGTACCAGCTTCCCATATTTCCCTTCTCTTCACCTCCCCTCCCTCATGAACCCTTAATAATTTACAAATTATTTTTACTTTTTCACTGTCCAATATGTCCCTTCAATTTGTTTCCTGTTGTCTGTATCCCAGAGAAGAGGTTATATGTAGATCCCTGAAGTTGGTTCCCCCTTTCTATTCCACCATCCCTCTACCCTCCCAGTATCACCACTCTTACCACTAGTCCTAAATTCGCCATGTTTCAGACTCCAGTGTACATCCCCTGGTCTAGCTGGACTCCTCTGGTAGAATTGGGATCATGATAGTGGGTGGGAGGAAACATTTGAGAACCAGAGAAAAGTTGCATATTTCATTGTTACTACACTATACCTTAACTGGCTCATCTCTTCCCTGCAACCCCTCTGTAAGAGGATGTCGCTTCACCTATTGATGGCCTTTGGGTCCCCAATCTGTACACCCCCCCCCACTTATAATGATATAATTTTTAGTTCTTTGATGCCAGATACATGATCCCTTGCACAACTTGTGGTCACACAGACTGCTGTGCTTCTTCCATGTGAGCTTTGTTGCTTCTGAGCTGAATGACCACTTATTTACTCAAGCCTTTAAGACCCCAGATGCTATAATCTTTTAATAGCCAGGCACCATCAGCTTTCTTCAACACATTTGCTTAAGCATACATTTGTCATCAGCAATCATATCAGGAAAGTGAGGAAATAATGCTAAGTGAAGTTAACCAAGAGCAAAGGACAGGTACAACATGAGTCCATTGAGGTAAGCTTAATTTTTTAAAAATGCAAAAGCGGTATCAGGAAAAAGCTACTGTAAACAGAAATGCCTGGGGAGAGGCCCAGGTACTATTATTGCAGGGGCCAGACCAAATCCAGGACTACGTATGGTAGCCAACTGGAGTGGGGGTACAGGGGTTGGGGGTGGGGCAGATAGTGATGTGTAGAGAGGGAATGGGGTATTAACCCGCCCAAGATGGGGGGGTGTATTGTTTATATCTCCAAATGAAAAGAGGGACCAAACTTAAACCCGGTGTTCCAGGATGTGAATGCAGCATGATGGCATGGAGATGGGAACCAGTGGAGTGGTCTGAGTGCAAAACCCCAATCCCAACTACAGGGGCAGCCACCTCTCCTCCAGGGGAGGAGGTCAACACTGAGGCTGCTGCTTGGGGAGTGAGAGATGCCTGACCAGAGCACATGAGAACAAATGAAGGGGGAGAGGAGAGAATGGAGTGCATCGTGGCCCACCAAGCCTTTAAGGTGATATTCCCACTCAGAACAGTCAATGCACAGACAGGCTTGTATAACAGCCCCATTAGGAAATACAGCTACCATCGCTGACCCAAGGCCTTTCAGGGTCACCAATGGAGAAACAGGGTCTGGAATATACCCCGTCTGACACAACCATACCATGATAAAACACTAAACAGGACATGGAGTTCCAGATGTAGTGCCGAGGATATACTTTAGGACCAGGGTGTGGCACCCCATCCAACTCAACCAGGGGACACTCCTGGAGGTCAACGAATGGACCTTGAACTATTTACAGGTTTTATATTGCTATTGTTTGTATTTTTTTACATATATATATATATATATATATATATAGGACAATGGGGCATTTTTTGTTGTTATCATTGTTTTATTTTCTTTGATTGCTTCATTTTAGGATGCCTTTTTTGTACATATTATTATCTCTGCAGGTCTATCTAGATATGATAGGCTGGATGAACAGTCTGGAGGCGAAAATGATGGGGCTGATGGTTCAGGGTGGGGGGACATGGTAGAAGGGGAGGAGGGGGAAAGGAGGTGGTGTTGACCAACCCAGGGATAAGGGAATAACAGTTGCTTCAAAATCAGTGACAATGTGGGTGTGAGAAGTCAGATAGGGATTGATCAAGCATAATGTAACAGAAAGTACTAAAACCCAAATGGACGCTGAGCATGATAGTAGGACAAGAGGAAAATAAAAGGAAATAGAGGGAAGAACTGGGGGTAAAGGGCATTTATATAAGTTTAAGTACAGGCATGTACATAGGTGCATATATTTATATATGATGATGGGGAAATAGATCAATGAGCATATACTTTTTAGGGTTAGTGTAGGACAGCAGATGGGCATTGAACCTCCACTCAAGTACTTCCTCAGTGCACAATCATTTCAACTTGACTAGAACTACTAGCAATATAGATAACAGAATAAAGAAAAGAACGCAGAGTGTAGATTGTCACACTCAGGAACAAGTAAATGGAAGCTGTTTCTCAGTCATTGCAGGCACATGCTTCCCATCATTTTTTTTCCAAATTTTTCTTTTCCAAGAATTTAATTGTTCTGCCTCTTCTCTGAAACAAATCTGTATGAACCTGGACACCATTATGCTGAGTGAAGTTAGTCAATCCCTAAAGGACCAATAGTGTGAGTCCTTCTTCTGTAAGGATAAAAGTCAAGCTTCTACTGTCAGGTGAGGTCATCGTCTAATCCTATCTCTCCACAGAATGAAACAGAGAGCCTGCATAGGGCCGATGAACCATATATCACCCCCCCTTTTTATTTATATCTTACAATCCACTTACTAAGGATCAAAGGGATCAGGGATCAGGTACCAAAGAACAAAAAGTCATATCATTGTGAATGAGGGGGAGTGTGTAGAGGAGACCCAAAGTCCATCTGTGGGCAACTGGACATCCCCTTACATAATAGGGGTCCCGGGAAGGAGATGAGCCAGTAAGGGTGCAGTGTAGCACCAACAAAACATAACTTTCCTCTAGTTCTTAAATGCTCCCCCACCCACTATCATGATCCCAATTCTACCTTACAAATCTGACTACACTAGACGATGTATGCTGGTACAGATAGGAACTGGAAACCAGTTCCAGGAGTCCAGGAAAGATGTACCCCTCAGGACCAGTGGTGATAGTGGCAATACCAGGAGGGTGGAGGGAAGGTAGGGTAGTGTGTCAGTCCAGGTAGACTGGAGAAACAAAACCATAGACCCTCATATGTATATAAGAGAGAGGTTTATATACAAGAGCAATTGAACATTGAGAAAACATCCAACCCAGTCATGAGTCCGATATTAGCCCATATGTTCGATACCAATCTGTAAGTCCTCTTCAGACTCACGAAGCACATGTAATGACACCAGGAAAATCACAGACCTGTGGGTGCAGAAAGACTCATGTGCAGCTGCAACGTCTCCCACGGAGTGAACCAAGAGACAGTGTCTCCTAGTGGGAAGGCATTACCACATTTCCCAGAATTCTCAGGAAAAGGTCAAGCCCACACAGTGGTTTCGTTGGCTATCTCCAGATTGACAGACTGGATTCCACCTGTATATTTTTAATCCTCAAATTGACATGAGATTAGTTGACTGCCATGGGTAGAAAGGGGGCACAGATTACAAGGTTATAATCTCCTCCCTGGGTGGTGGCAACAGAAAAATAGGTGAAGGAAGACATCATACAGTGTAAGACATGAAAAAATAAGAAGAATTTGTAAATTATCAAAGATTCAGGAAGGAGGGGGAAAATGAGCTGATACCAAGGACTCAAGTAGAAAGCAAATGTTTTTAGAATGATGATGGCAACAAATGAGCAAATGTACCTGACACAATGTATGGATTATGATAAGAATTTTGAAATAAAATTATCTTTTTAAAAACTGTCCTAATCTGGTGTCACTTTTGCAAGATGAGGGGAGACAAAAGAACAATTTAGTCAATTTCATACAACATGTGCTAAAGTCACCCAAAATCACCAGACACTCTCACCAGAGTGATAAGCAAATGTTACTGGAAATTCAACTCAAGATGAGGAGTGGGGCAACCATGTGTATCTTGGAGAAGATGATTACACTACTGGAGCAACTTCTCATTGGGAAAAAAACACCAACTACTTCTATAGAACCCAAGAGGAGAATATGCCTGGTACTATATTCCTACTTAGACATTATTTCCTACATTCTGTCCATCCCCTGGTGTCCCGGGCCCTGTGCTATACACTACTGGGACTTTAGACTCTGTACTTTTAAGGCTCACAACAGCCTTCATAGGCCACACCATAAGGATTCAATGTGGAAACTCCACTAAGTGACCCGGCCTTTACCCAAAACTCACCTGTAGTAGATTTAATGAACTGACATATTCTCTTGAACTTAAGACTGAAATGCTATCCCAAGGTTATAGAATTGGTGGTCATTGGACTGTGATTCAGAGGCCCTGCTTTGAGGGTGCCCAATGAGTTGTGGCCCAGGAATACTGTGGCAGTCATGTACTCTGGTGCCAATTTGACTGAGAGTGTAGGGGTGGAGTCTAGCCTGTCAATCTGGAGATAACCAATGAAACCTCTGTGTGGGTATGGCTTTCTCTGAGATTCTGGGAAATCTCACGATATTTCCCTTGTGGAGATGAGAGACCAGAGACTCAGTTCCTTGGAGATGAACTACTGACAACATGAGATGACAGCAAGCTGATCACTCCTGATTCCTGGAGACTGGAGGAGCCAGAGGAGAAGCCACATGGGCTTACCCTGATGGAACCAAATCTCTGAGGCCAGAGAAGCCACATGGAGACTCCTACCAATGTTGAGATGCTTGGGAGGCCCAGAGAAGGCCCCTACCAGCGCTGAGATGCTTCTCCCTCCAGTGGATACTGCCGATGGACTCTGAGCCTTGGAAATGAGGAGCCACAGGGAGACCCCTGCCAGTGCCGGGATGCTTCTACCGCCACTGGATACACAAGACTCTGCATCCACTGGCCTGTGATTGTCCTGGTGTCATTGTAAGTGCTTCATGAGTCAGGAGGAGATTTCATAGATTGGTATCAGACATATGGACTAATATCGGACTTATGACCCTGGACTGGACTGGGATGGGATGCTTTCTCAGTGTTCCATTCCTCTTGTATATAAACATTTCCCTTATATCCATGTGCATGTTTATGAATTGGTTTCTCTAGTCTACCCAGAGTAGCACAAATACGTATGTACTGTTTTAATGGCCTCTGTGCTTTCCTATTAGTCTAGTAGGCATGCCTAATAGTCTAGTAGGCATGGTTCTGCCTTTGTGAATGAGGTGTTATTGAAAGATTTGTCCTATCATCCAACTCAAAATTTTCATGTAAATAGTGTTCAGTCACTTAAGAGTTTACTCTGTAGAAGTCCACAGTTTACATACTGTGGTCTGAAGCTGGCCTATGCTTGTATAATTTCCTCTTCTCAATAGTGTTTTAAGTTCTATACCATTGGATAAATTAATGACTCTATCAACAAAATTACCTTGTGCTTCAGGGGGCTGATTTATAATATTCTCTTTTATAAAATGATAATGATGTTTCTAAAGTAAATCAGAGACATGTATAAACCAGAGGCATATGAATGGATTGGGGGCAATCATGTAATTCTAGCCCCAATATAAGAACTTTTTTTTCACGACATGACCCTATTCCATACTTGCTTCATGAAGCGATCACTGTAACAAAGTGGTAAAGAAACTGGATGTGCCCAACTATTAGAAAGAATAGTGTCTGTTAGTATATAAAGGCTTGTTTAAAACAAACAGCCATCTAAGTCACCCCTTAACTAAGTCGATATGGGAGAAGCATGCCATTCTTTGTGATCCAGAAATAATAAAATCCAGCCTGGAAGGAGGGAATGGCATCTGCAAACTATGGATGACAATGGAAACACAAAATCCATTTCCAGCATCCACACATGGTGACTTTCCTTTGGACATAATTCAGGGATGAGTATACCCTTATTACCATACAGATAGCATTGTAAAGTCAATTATGGCAGTTGTAGTTAGGTTAAAATATGACACAGCCATTTTATCTCCCTTTTGACAGTTTTAGTTTTTAATATTTTCTGCTTTCTTTTGATTAAAGTTTTTTTTTCTATGCTTAGTCTAGTCATTTTTGTTGGACTCGTGTTTGTTTGCTTGCTTCCTGTTAGTATTTTGTAGGATTTTCAGGATGAGAGGTATACCCTCCCCACCACCAAAAAAAAAAAAAACCCACATGAGCTTTCATAGTACGAATCCCCCACACCCAGTCTCGCTAGGGAAGCAATTAGAATACTCACTCTGAGTTAGTGCACCTAGTGGTGCCACTTGGGAAAGCTCTGTCTGTTCACAGTGAATTTTTTTCCTGAAAGCAGTTTCAGTCAAACCTCTTTCCAGTGATGGCCAATTTAATAGAAGAGCATGTAGTTCTGAAATTTTGCTTCTTGCTTTGGAAAAATGCTGCAGAAACTATTGGCGTGTTGAACACCATTTATAAGGACAGGGCTATGGGAAAAACTCAAGTGTATGAGTGGTTTTCTCATTTCAGAAAAGTCGAAATGCCAGTTTTTGGAAAGCCTCATTCTAGACGCTTGTCAACTTCCCAAATAGATGAAAATGTCGACTTCGAGTGCACCTGGTATTCATTCTACCACTTCTACTCTGTCCTATATGATAACAATGAGTCAGAAGCAACCAATGGCACTGGTGGGTGTGATCGCTCACTCTCCCTTATGAGGTGCTGGTTGGTTTTTCTCAGTACTCTCTCTAGGTCTCTTTCCCTTGAGAAAACACTAAGTGATTAAATTTTTCTGCCAAAACATCACCTGGATTTCTCTGGACTTGGGATAGCTAAATAGAAATGAGCATTTTTTCTCTTCAAATGCAAATCTTCTCATCCACTCTGATTGAATTATAGACACATGTCCGTAGGCAATGAGTTGCAGAGATCTGTAAAAGAGGAGAAAGGAAACATTTATTTACCCAAAAAGGAGCAGTGAGATTTCCAAAAGTTTGTGACAAGGATGGACATTTAAATTGTAGACGTACAGGGATGTTTTCCCAAAGGGTTTCTTTGCTCACTGCTAAATCCTAAAATGATAAATACTCTAGTGTAAAGAGAGCCATTCCTTCGTTTAGCTCAAGGGCGGAGCTATGTACAAACATGAGTACTTGCTCTGCCTTGAGCTCTAGTTCTCCTGCTTTTGCGCTTGTGTTCCGTAGGGTAATCCTGATGATGAACATTTTTAAGGCACTTTAAGAAACACTGTTAACTCACGCCATCTCTTTCTTTTTTCTTCTCCCTCTCTTCTTTTGTTCTATGAATGTGGAAACCTTTTCTTGGTCTCAGAAAATCCTTGTCATCTGGTGACTGACTGATGTGACTCATGAGGTCATCCAGGTTCATCCACATTATGAGGTACTTCATAGATTCATGGTTGTTCTTGAGCCATATTCTGTGGTGTGCATGTACCCAAGTTCGTTTAGCCTCTCTTGGTTGAGAAGCATTTAGGTTGTTGCCATCTTGGTGCTGTTGTGAAGAGGGCTGTGGTGACCATGGGTGTGTGGATTCATGTTGTGGCTCTTACTTTTCCAGGACATAGGATCATATCAACAGATGGCTGCATCAGAACCCATTTCCAAGATACAATGTTAGGTGAAAAAATACCTACCTACCCATCCACGTAGTTTTCTGGTGCTGCTGAATTGATTCTAACTCATAGTAATCTCATGTTGACACAGTAGAAAGGATCCATTGGGTGTACTTGGCTATAATAGTTATGGAAATAGATTGCCAGGTCTCTCTACCACAGAGCTGCTGGGTGGGTTTGAACTGAAAACCTTTTGGTTAGCAGTCCAATGCTTAACCATTGCACAAATCAGGGACGTATATGGGACTTTGTAGTGATACCAGGAGGATAGGAGGGGGGTGTGGGGGGGAGGAGGAACTTATCACAATGATCAACATATAACACCCCCAGGGGGGCAAACATAAAAGTAGATGAAAGGACACTGCGGATGATGTAAGATATGAACATATCAAAAGAAAAACCCATAAATAGTTCAAAGTCTGGTCATTGATTTCCAGGAGCGTTCCCCAGTTGAGTCAAATGGGGGTACCACATCCTGGCTCCAAAGTATATCCTTGGCACTCCCTCAGGAACTCTATCCTTTGCCCCTCCTGCTGCTCTGCTTCCATGTGGTGGGGTCATACCAGGTGCATTCCTGACCTCGCTTCTCCAGTGCTGTCCTTGTAGGGCCTTGGGTCATTAAGGGATACTGTATTTTGTGAGTGGGGAGATCTTTCTCTAGGCTCAATGGACCAGGATGCACTCCACTCTCTCTCCCTCCCCCTTCATTTGCTCTCATGTGCTTTGATCAGACATGTCACTCTTCCCACACTGCAGCCTCAGTGCTGACCTCCAAACAAACTCCCCTGGGGTGGGGAGATGAGTTGACTGTCCATGTAGTTGGGATTGGGGTTGAGCCCTCAGATCCCTCCACTGGCTCCCCACTCCATGCCGTCATGCTTCAATGGCATCTTGGAACCTCGGATTTAAGTTTGGTTCTCCTTTCCCTGTGGAGATATCAACAATATGGTTCCCTTGGGTGGGTTAGTGCCCCAATCTCCAATTATATATCGCCATCTCCCCCTGACCCCCCCCTCGGTTGGCTACCATATGTAGTCCTGATTTGGTCTGGCCCTTGCCATTCTACCTGGGTCTCACCCCAGGAATTTCTGTATACTGTAGTTTTCCCCCTATGCCCCTTATGCATTTTTTAAGTTTACCTCAATGGACTCATGCTGTACTTTTCCTTTTGTGCTTGGCTTACTCCACTTAGAATAATTTCCTCCAGTTCTTCACATGCGGCAATATGCTTCATGGGTTCATCAATACTTTTTAGCAATGTGTAGTACTCCATTGTGTGCATGTACCACAGTTTTTTAATCCATTCATCAGTTGATGGAAATTTGGGTTGTTTCCAATTTCTTGCAATTGTGAACTATACTGCCATGAACATTGGAGCACAGATGTCTGGCCATGGTTTGTTTCTTGCCTCTTCTGGGTATATGCCCAGTAAGGGGATTGCTGGGTTGTATGGTAGCTCAATTTCCACCTGTTTTAGATATTGCCAAATTGATTTCCATCGTGGTTCTATATACCTATAGGTCCACCAGCAGTGGATCAGAGTTCCTATCTTACCACAGTCCCTCCAATACTTGTTGCTTTCTGATTTTTTGAATTGGGCTACCTTTGAGGGTGTTAGGTGGTATCTTGTTTTGATTTGCATTTCTCTTATGGCTAATGATTGGTAACATTTTCTCATATGTTTATTGGCCATTTGGATATCTGCCTCTGTGAAACTTCTGTTCAGATCCTTTGTCCATCTCCTCAGTGGGCAGTTACTTTTGTTCTTTTGGGAAGCTATCAGGGTATTGTAAATTTTAGTAATGAGGCCTTTATCATATTTGTCACAGCTAAAGATGTTTTCCCAGTCTGTGGGCTCTCTTATTACTCTCTTGGTGATTTCTTTCCATGTGCACAGGTGCTTTACCTTCAGTATATCCCACTTGTCAATTTTTACTGTTTATAGGTTTTCTGTTTATCGGTTTTTCTTTTTATATTATTATTATTTTTTACTTATTTAGATACATTTTCCAGACATTGGGTTTTGTTGTTGTTGTTGTTGTTGTTGTTGTCGTTATCATCCTTTTGGTTTCTTTTTTCACTTCACCTTGAAATGTCATATGTATTTTTTTGTACATACCATTATCCCTGCAATTCTATCAAGATAAGATAGCCTGAATGAATAGTCTGGAGGAGAAAACAATGGCCTGATGGTTCCGGGGGGACATGGAAGATGGGGAGGTGGGGGAAAGGAGGTGGTGCTGACTAACCCAGGGACAAGGAAACAACAAGTGATCCAAAATCAGTGGCGAGGTTGGTGAGAGAGGTCTGATAGGGATTGATCAAGAGTAATGTAACGGAGAGAAAATATTGAAACCCAAATGGAGGATGAGCATGATAGTGGAACAAGAGGAACGTAAAAGCAAATAGAGGAAAGAACTGGGGCATAAAGGACATTTATAGAGATCTAAATTCAGGCATGTACATATATGATGATGGGGAAATAGATCTATCTGCATATACTTATAGGGTTAGTATTAAGACAGCAGATGAACATTGGACCTCCACTCAAGCACTTCCTCAATGTGAGAACACTTTGCTCTATTAAATTGGCATTCCATGATGCTCACCTTCCCCACACAATCACTCAAGACAAAGATGTGCATAAACAAATGTGATGAAGAAAGCTGGGGTTCTAAAGTCTTGCAAATAAATAAGAAGCTATCTAGCTCAGAAGCACCAAAGCCCACATGGAAGAAGCACACACACCAGCCTGTATGACCACGAAGCATCAAAGAGATCAGTTATCAGGCTTCAAAGAACTATAAACAATAACATTACATGTCCACAATTCTGGTGTGATTGCTGATGACAAATGTATGCTTAAGCAAATGTGGTGAAGTAGGCTGATGGTGCCCGGCTATCAAAAGATATAGCATCTGGGGTCTTAAAGGCTTAAAACTAAACAAGTGGTCATCAAGCTCAGTAGCAACAAAGTCCCCATGGAAGAAACACACCAGCCTGTGTAACCATGAGGTGTTGAAGGTATCAAGTATCAGGCATCAAAGAACTAAAAATTATATCATTATAAATGAGGGGGAGTACAGATTGGGGGCCCAAAGACCATCAATTGATGGAGTGACATCCCCTTACAGAGGTGTCGCAGGGAGGAGATGAGCCAGTCAAGATACAGTGTAGCAACAATGGAATACTCAACTTTCCTCTAGTTCTTAAATGCTTCCTCCCACCCACTATCATGATCCCAATTCTACCTTACAAATCCAGATAGACCAGGGCATGTACACTAGAGCTGGAAACATGGGGAAATCCTTCAGGTCCAGTGGTGAGAGTGGTGATACCAGGAGGATGGAGGGAAGGTGGAGCAGAAAGCGGGAACCATTTGCAGGGATATACATATAACCTCCTCCCTGGGGTATGGACAACAGGAAGTGTGTGAAGGGACACATCGGACAGTGTATGATATGACAAATCAATGACAATGTGTAAATTATTAAGGATTCATGAGGGAGGTGGAGTTGGGAGGGAGGGGAAATATAGGGAGCTGATACTGGGGGCCTAAGTAGAAGGAGGATGTTTGGAGAGTGAGGATGACGACAAATGTGCAAATGTGGACTGCATACAATTGATGTATGAATTGATTGTGATAAGAGTTGTAATGAGCCCCCAATAAAATGACTTATTAATTTTTAAAGATATTAAAATAATAATAATTTATAATTTGTCAAGAGCTCATGAGAGAGGGAGAGTGGGGGAGGGAGGGAAAAATGAGGAGATGAAAGCAAGGGCTCAAGTAGAAAGAAAATATTTTGAAAATGGTGGTGGCAACATATATGTACAAAAGTACTTGACACAATGGTAGGATGTATGGCTTGTTATTAGAACTGTAAGAACTTCCAGTAAAATGGGTTTGTTTGTTTTTTTATTTAGGCATCACTGCCCTCAGGTGGTGGGAGCAGGAGGCCCAGCCTTTGCTCCTGGGAGCCGGAATTGAACCTCCATCCCAGTGGGCCGCAGTCCCGCGCACAACCACTACGCCACCGGGGCTCAGCAAAATGGGGTTTTTTAAGTTTATGAAAAAAGTGAATTAAAAGAGATTTTTGTGGCTTATTGTTTGGATATGTTTTTCTTTATCTGAAATCCAGGACAGGTAAGGGGGGCGGGGAACTGGTGGCATAGTGTTTACACATTAGGTTGCTTACCTGAAGGTCAGTAGTTCAAAACCAACAGCCTCTCTGAAGGAGAAAGATGGGGCTTTCTAATCCTAAAGAGTCACAGTCTCAGAAAGTCATAGGGACCGTTCTACCCTGTCCTACAGGCTCACTGTGAGTGGGTAGTGAGTTGAGTTTTTGCTTTGTTTGCTTTGGGGTTCGAGAAGTTAATCTATAGACACAGAAGTGAACTAGCTGTTTCTTAGGATTATGGCAAAAGGGATTGGGGAATAATGGGGAACTAAAAAAATGCATACAAGAAAGAATAAAATGGACTAAAATTTATTGTGAGAATGATTACACAACTCTTTAGTGTGTCTAAAGCCTGAATGACATGATGGGTGAGTTACATGTCAATAGAATTATTGACTTTTTTTAAGTTTGATTTTTTAAAAATCACTTTTGGGGGGCGCATACAACTCTTATCACAATCCACACATATACATTCATTGTGTCAAGCATTCTTGTACATTTGTTTCCCTCAGCATTCTCAAAACACTTGCTTTCCACTTGAGCCCCTGGTAGCCGCTCCTCATTTCCCCCCTCCCTCCATGCTCCTCCTCTCCCAAGAACCCCTGATAATTTATAAATTATTATTATTTTATCATATCTTACAACACCCAACGTCTCCCCTCACCCACTTCTCCACGGTCTTTTCCCCAAGGAAGAGGCCATATGGAGATCTTTGCAGTCTGTTCTCCCTTTCTACCCCACCTTCTCTCCACCCTCCCATTTTCACCCCTCTCACTATCAGTCCTAAGGGGTTCATATGTCCCGGGTTCCCTGTGTTTCCAGTTCCTATCTCTACCAGTGTCCATCCTCTGGTTCAACCAGATTTGTAAGGTAGCACTGGGATCATGATAGTGGGGGGTGGGGGAGAAGAAGTATTCAAGAACTAGAGGAACATTGTATGTTTCATTATTGCTACACTACACCCTGACTGTCTCATCTCCTTCCTGGGTCTTCTGTGATAGAATGTCCAGTTGCCCACAGATGGTGTTTGGGTCCCTACTACTAAACAAAACAAAAAGGTAATGGGATTGTTCCATGAAGTTTTTAAAGCATTTTCGGTGTGTGTGTGTGTGTGTGTGTGTGTGTGCACAAAGGAGCCCTCACAATGCAATTAAATGCTCAGCTTACCCACCAAAAGCTCAGTGCCTGGAATCCACTCCTCCAGACAAAGACTGGGAAGGCTGTTTCCATAAAGATTCCCTGTCTTGGAAACTCTGTGGAGCTGTTTTGTTTTGTTCTGTGGGGTCACTATGATCTGGAATCGAACACTTGACTCACTGGCAACAGATATACATAAACATTTTTGTATGCAGAAGTCCAGAATATCTCTGGACTCAGACACTAGAAGTTGAAGTGATGGACATTTCTAGGGAGGCAACAAAGCAGACAATTTCTTCATACTAGTGAGATTCTTACCACAGAAAAAATTTTACCAGAAAAACCTAGAAAATATGTTTCAGTGGGTAATGAAATATGTAAAATAAAAATACACACACAAAGGGGCTTCAACAAGTTTGTGGAACAATGCCATTGTCTTTTTTTCTATTTTGCTTTCATGGCAATTTTAGAGCATTGAAGAGCAAGGTTGTTCCATTGAAGACTAAGGAGCTCCTGCCCCAAGCCAGGGTATTCTCCATGGCCTCATAGGCATGGGAGAGTTGACACTGACTAAGGCAGACAGAGAGTCAATGCGTTTGAATTGTGGAACTGAAGAAGAATATTGAAAGTACCATGGCCTTTTAAAAGGACAACCTGATCTCTTTCAGAAGAAGTATGGACAGAGTATTCCCTTGGAGGCGAAGAAGGCGAGACTTTGTCTTACATATTTTGCACATTTTGTCAAGTGAGATCAGTCCCAGGTAAAGTAGAGGGGCAACAAAAAAGAGACAAGCCCATAAGGAGATGGACTGACATGGTGGCTGCTATAATGGGCTCTAGCACAGGAACAATTGTGAGGATGACACAGAGCCTGGCAGTGTTTCCTTCTGCTATGAGTAGGGCCTCTAGGAGTCAGAACCGACTCTTTGGAACCTAAGAACACAACAAATCATTTCACTTGTGTACTCATCGCCATTGAGTCTATTGTGACTCACAGTGACTCTGTAGGACAGACTGGAACCACGTGTGGGCTCTCAGAAAAAGACTGCTGTATCTTTCACCCAGGCAGTGTTTGCTAACAGACCAGTAGGTTAGCAGATGCGCACTCCACCCTTGTTCCGCTGCAATTCATCTGGATTTCAATGGCAACTCCTGCAGAAGTTGGCTATGCATTCCCTCTTCTTCATCTTGACTAGGGTTTACAACTCCATGTAAATACAACAGAAGTGCTCACAACTGAGCCCAGAGAGAACATCAGGATAAATGGAGAAAAGACAAAAATTGTCAAGAATTTCACTTTACTATTGAAATCTGCTACACAGACCTATTTAAAGTACTGAAGAGCAAAGATGCCACTTTGAAATCTGTTACACAGACCTATTTAAATTACTAAAGAGCAAAGATGCTACTTAGAGATCTAAAGTGACTCAAGTTATCGTATTTTCAATCACGTCATCACTCACTCACTCACTCACTGCCATTTAGTCAAGTTCAACTCACAGTGACCCTATAAGACAGACGAGAACTGGCCTAGGGGTTTTGAGACTGCAAGTCCTTTCTGGAGCAGAAAACCTCATCTTTCCCCCCAACGATTGGCTGGTGGTTTCGAACAACCAACCTGGCAACTGCCAGCCCAAGGCATTATACTACTAGGACTCCTAGCCACTACATATGCATGGGAAACTTGGACATTGAATCAGGAAGATCAGAGAATTGATGCCTTTAAATTAGGGTGTTGGTAAAGATTATTTAAAGTCCCATGATAGAATATGACACTGAGTCAGTTGGTCTTCTTCTTGACTCAACCTGAATTTGTTCTGGGCTTAAATATTTCTTCCCCGGCTTTTTAAAAGTGTCAGTGATCTTTTCTTTTTTATATTTTTTAATTTTCATTTTATCATCTTTCTTCTTTCTATTCATTTTTTCTTGTTTCTGTTAGGTTTGTGAAGCACAGGAGTGGATGCATAAAGACAATAACTAATGCAGGGGTTTATCAGGGATGAGGGCTTAGAAGGCTGAGGGGAATTAGAGGGCAAACAAGAAATGTGGAGGGAGGTACGAAGTTCTAGAACTGATGGTGATGTGTATAGGATTCTTTTTTTTCTTTTTTAAAAGATCGTTTTATTGGGGGCTCTTACAGCTCTTATAACAAGCCATATATCAATTGTATCAAGCACTTTTGTACGTATGTTGCCATCATTATTTTCAAAACACTTACTTTCTAAATGAGCCCTTGGTATCAGCTTCTCTGTTCCCCTCCTCCTCCTCCTCCCACTCTCAACACACCTTGATAAATTATAAATTGTTATTATTTTCATATCGTACTGTCTCCCTCCATGATTTCTATTGTTCAGACATTTCAGAGTAGGTGGTGTTTAAGTATTAATCGTTGTAATTGGTTCCTCCTTCCTCCCCTCTTCTTCCTACTTTCCGCCTACCCTCCTAGAATGGCTACTCCCATTTCTATTCCTTAGAGTTTATCTGACCTGGATTCCATGTGTTGTGAGCTCTTATCTGTACCAATGTACATACTCCAGTTTAGCCAGAACTGAAAGGCAGAACTAGGGTCATGATAGGAATATTGTGTGTCTCATCGGTGCTGTACTGCGCCCTGGTTGACTCATCCCTTCCTTGTGACCCTTCTGTGAGGGAATGTCCCCTTGTCTACAGATGAGTTCTGGATCTCTGCTCTGACCCCGCTTGTTCTCAACAATATGTTTGTTTGTGGTTCCTCTTATGGTTGTTACCTGATCCATTGACATCTCATGACCACACAGGCTCATGTGCTTCTTCCATGTGGACTTGTTGCTTCTCTGCTAGATGGCTGCTTGTTTAATGTCAAGCCTTTAAGACCCTAGATGCTATATATATATTTTTTTAGTTTTTGTTTTTTAGGCATTACTGCCCTCTGGTGGTGGGAGTAGGAGGCCCAGCCTTTGCTCCTGTGAGCTGAAATTGAACCTCCATCCCAGTGGGCCGCAGTCCCACACACAACCACTACGCCACAACCACTACGCCACCGGGGCTCAGCCCAAGATGCTATATCTTTTGATAGCTAAGCATCATCAGCTTCCTTCACCACATTTGCTTGTGCACCCATTTTGTTTTCAGCAATCCTGCTGGGAGGGTGAGCATCACAGAAATGCCAGGTTGTGAGAACGAAGTGTTCTTGTGCTGAGGGAGGACTTGAAGAGGTCCAAAGTCCATCCACTACCTCAATGTATTATCTGTCATATAAATATATTTACATAGGTCAATACCACTATTTTTATGAATGAATGTATCTACATATGTACACAACTATGTTTATACTTCTCTCCATAGCTTTGCTTCCTAGATCTTTCCGCTGTTTCCTTTTACCTTCCTCTGTCCCATCATCATACTTGCCCTTCTTCTGACTCTTAGTCATTCCTCTCAGCTAGATTGCTATTGCTCCAACACACCCAGGATCTCTACGTTCTCCTGGTTATTGACTTTAATTCCCTGGTATACAACTTTTTAAAAAAGCTACTGAGTATAAGCCGACCTAAATATCATCTGAGTTATCTATTTTTACCACAAAAGCTGCATTTAAAATGTGCTAAAACCTCGGCTTATCCATGGAGACATATAGTAACTAACTATGAAAATGTATATGTGAATTTTATATCAAGAAGACTACTAAAATACCCAATACCAAAGTTGACCAATGGTTCCATGGCCGAAGGAGGCAGAGTTTTTGCATTGGATGCATTGAGTCTACGTTAATGATGGCAGAATAATTTGGAAAGTAATATCAGTAATGGTTGCACAACACAACCAGTATAATCAGTGGCACTGAATTACTGTATTTTTTGGACCATAAGACATACCTGATCATAAGACACACCCAGTTTTCAAAACAGGAAAATAAGAAAAAAATATTTTGAACCAAATAGTCCAAGTAGTCCCAGTGTACTAAAATATTTATTAAAATAGAGCAAAGTACAGTAATATTTTAGACTCAACAGTGGTGTTAAAAACCATCATCACTTTCATTAACAAATGAGGAGAGGTGTGTGCTATGCCGATCATGTGACCTGACTGACACTGAGACTCCAGGATGCAGAACTTCCCCCGAACACACAGCAATCCACAGAATGCAAACAGCAGTCAACAGTAGGTAGGCGCATGGGATCATAAACAAATGTTCTGGGTTACCACACCTTCATACCATTGTTTTCCCCCACTTCGGAGGGGGGAAAGTGTGTCTTATGGTTTGACAAATATGGTGTACATGTAGATGTTGAATTTGAGAATGTTTATTATGTTTTGTTGTGTGTATGTGTGTATAAAATTTTATTGGGGGCTCTTACAGCTCTTACAAAAATCCTTATATCAATTATATCATGCACATTGTACATATGTTGCCATCATCCATTTCTAAACATTTTCTTTCTACTTGAGCCCTTTGTATCAATTCCTCTATTTTTCCCCTCTCCCCATCTCCCACCCTCGTGAACCCTTGATAAATTATAAATTATCATTGTTTTCATATCTTACACTGTTCACGGTCTCCCTCACCCACTCTTCTGTTGTTCATCCCACTTGGGGGGTGGCGAGTGGGGTGTATATGTTGATCCTTTATATGTTGTGTATATGTTGCCATAATTAAAAGAATAATTATACTAATAACAATGAGTGTAAGGAAGACTAAATTGTTCTAAATTTGACCATGGTAATGACCATACAACTTTTCTTGATATGATGGAACTACCGGATCATCTGATAGGCTAATGAATTGCCAATAAAGCTGTTTTAAAAGAAAATAAAGTACCATGGCCTGCCAACGCAACAAACAAATCTGTCTTGGAAAGTTTACAGTTAGAATATTCTGTAGCAGGATGGATGGGGTGACTTCATCTCACGTACTTTGGACACATTATCAGAAGAGATTAGTCCCTAGAGAAGGACACCCATCGTGCCTGGTAAAGGAAGGTGTCTGCGACAACAAGGAAGACCCTGCCAGAGCTGGAGTGATGCAGGTGCTGTAGCCATGAGCTGAAACAGAAGAACAAGCGTGAGGATGCTGCAGGACCAGGCAGTACTTCCTTCTGTTGTCTATGGGGTCGCTGTGAGTTGAAAGCAGCGTTCAGCACCTAACAACAACACCTCAACCGTTGTCTCACCAGGGCCGTTTTCCACTTGGATAGTGCTTTACAATTTTCAAAACCTCTTCACATATCTGGGTTTGATTTAGATACACCAAAAGCCAAGGTCGTAAGTATTCTACCTTTCTCCTCAAGTCCTACAACCTGGGTTCCGAGTGCAGCCTACTTTTTCAGCTGGCCCTCTCTAGGCACACCTTGAATGCAACAGCCACACCTGCGAGCAGGAAGACTGATCAAAGCTTTCCCTTCCTCGCTGCCAGCAGGGCCTCCAGCTCTGCTCTCTCACCCTCTGCTAATTAATGTAACTAGGCATTGTGTTCCATAATTACAGGGTTCGTCAGTGAAATCAATAGTTACCTCCCTGGTGACAATGACATTTTAGCTCCATCAATCTCCCAGGAGGCCGGCAGCTTCTCTGAGCCAGCAAAACTCCCAAGATTATTAACAGGTCCCTTTGCTCTCACTCATTTTCATGCATGCAAGGAAATGAGCAGATCTCAAGTCACATGCACCCTACCCATGATTATATAGAGAACATGGGGAAGAAAAAAATGACCAGCAAATGTGTGTTTTTCATGTCTTTATCAAGGCATCATCTGCAGCCTACAACATCCATCATTGCAAGTGTACACCCTTTAGATTGGGGGTAGATGTGTAGAGAGGTGTGCAGCCTCAACTGGAGAGTTTGGCACGAGGATCTTGAAAATATCCTAGATCCTATAAAGTTTCTGATGTGACTCGGTGTCTCCCGTCTGACCCCCACTTCCTCATCTCATTCCTGCCTCTGCCCTTGGTTGACAATGCCAAATCCTGTTGCTTCCTTAGCGTCAGAGCATGTCTGAGTCGGGAAGATCCTTGGGAATAAACTAGAGATGTGGAAACAGAGATCCTGATGGGGCTCAGGATTTGCCCAAAGTCAAAGAACAGTTTGAAATCAGAATAAAGACCGAAAGCAGACTCTTGTTCCAAGTCCAGAACCCCATCATATGACAACCCAGAGTCCCCTTTCTCAAGTGCTGCTAAATAGCCTGAAGACCAAGAAATCAACTCATTGTCACAGCCAAATCTGGTCAGTTGCGAGGGAGCAAGACCTTGGGTTGAGGGTGGGTCTGCACAATAGGTAGGAAACGTTAGCCCTTTTCTTGAACATTCTTTCCAGAAGGATGTGTCTTTCTTAGTATTTTCAAGGAACCATTCTTGGTTCATTTAGTTGAGAAAAGGGCTTTCCAGTGATTAGGAAATAGTAGCTATCAGAATTACTACCACTTTGATTATTCTATTTTCTCCACCATATGTTAGCAGGATGCGAAGGTGGTATGAATCAAGAATAGATAAAGCCATGTAGACTCTACTTCCTGCTTTTGCCAAAAATTGCACTAAAATTAGCCTCTAATCCCCAGGGAATGAAGCCGGGGAAAAGCAATTTAGCTTCTCATCTTGTTTTTCTAGCAATCAGCTTATAATGATCAAGCAACTGGTGATAAAGAGAGAAGCACACTTTATATTTTTGTGTGAAAAGAACGGAAAATGTTCTCTGTATGTATGGTATGGTATGGTATGGTATGGTAGCATCTGGTGCCACTATACTAGCACTCTTGGAGGGACCAGATCAACAATTCTGAGATGCTGAAGAGACATTCTGAATTTCATGAGAAAACTCGATACTTTTATGGAAAAAAAATCACACCTCCCCTTTTGTACCCCTACCCAACCCAGTAATTCCTGTTCTATGAGTACACTTTTAAAAAGCAGAGATTGATGTACAAAGGTCCAGTTCTAATTAAAAGTATTGGAGGTGATTAAATAAGACATGATATATTCAGAAAAGATCTTTTTAAAAAATGATTTTATTGGGGGCTCATCCAACCCTTATCACAATTCATATATACATCCATTGTATGTCAAACACATTTGTGTATTTGTTGCCATCATCATTCTCAAAAACATTTGCTTTCTTTTTTTAAGACGTTTGCTTTCTTAAGCCCTTGGTATCAGCTTCTCATTTTTCAGAAAAGACCATCTGATGCCGTTCTTAAAATAATCTTTTAAAGAAAGATGTGTACACAACTATGTTTAACACAGCATGATTCCCAATAGCAAGATGGTAGCCCCCTAACTGCCCACTGATGGAGGGATGGGTCAATAAACTGTGGTCCAGACACAATCAAGTATGACCCATTGCTGATCTATGGTGGGTTTCTGAGACTGTACCTCTTTTTATTCTCTTTAAGACTAACTCTTTATAGGTGTGAAAGCCCTGTCTTTCTCCCTCAAAGAATGTTTTCCACTGAGCTTCTTATGGTAAGCAATCCAAGGAGTAACCATTATGCCCCCGGGGCGCCTCAAGTGATAAAGAAAATAGAAATTAACACTGTGAGGAAGTGTGTCCCCCCCATCAGACTGGAAAATCTGAAAGCAAAACAAATAACACCACGTACTAAGAAGCATGTGGGATAAAATGCATTCTCAGGCACCGGAGTGTGCATTTTTTCAAACTTTTCGAAAACGGTCAAATGCAAACACAGAGTCATAAAGTTGATTTGGACTCCAAGTGACTAGGGTTTCCAAGGCTGGAAATCCTTATGGCAGCAGATAGGCTCATCTTTCTCCCATGGAGTGGCCGGTGGGTTGGAACTGCCTTCTTTGCTTTTAGCAGTCCAACGTTTACCTGACAGCACTACCTGGGCAGCCTATGTTCACTTTTTTTTTAAAAGCACAACCTCACTTTGGGAATCTAGCCTATAGAAAAGAAACCACAACTCCAATTCACTGTCATTGAGTCGACTGATAGCGACCCTATGAGGGGAACGACCCCTATGAGTTTCTGAGACTATAACTCCTTACAGGATAGAAAGCCCCATTTTATAGCATCTGGGATCTTAAAGGCTTGATGATAAACAAGTAGTCATCTAACTGAGAAGCATCAAAGCCCACATGGAGAAAGCACACCAGCCTGTATGATCACGACGTGTCAACAGGATCAGGTATCAGTCGTCAAAGACCCAGAACAAAAAATCATATCATTGTGAATGAGGGGGAGTGTGGCATGGAGACCCCAAGCCTATCTGTAGACAGTTGGACATCCCCTTACAGAAGGGTTGCAAGGGAGAGGTGAGCCAGTGAGTGTATAATATAGTACTGATGAAACATACAACTTTTCTCTAGTTCTTTAATGATTTCTCCTACCCCCACCACTATCATGATCTCAATTCTACCTTACAAATCTGACTAGACCAGAGAATGTATACAGGTACAGATAAGAGGTAGAAATACAGGGAATACAGGACAGATGAACCCCTTGGAACCAATATTGAGAGGAGACATACCAGGAGGAGAAAGGGAAGGTGGAGGGATATATGGGGAACTGATCACAATGATCTACATATAAGCCCCTCCCAGGTGGATGGACAAGAAAAAGTGAGTGAAGGGAGACACCTGTCAGTGTAAGACATGAAAAAATACTAGAAATGTATAAATTATCAAGGGTTCACGAGGAAGAGGGAAATGAGCTGATAATAAGGACTCAAGTAGAAAGGAAATGTTTTAGAAATGATGATGGCAACAAATGTGCTTGACACAATGGATGAATGGATGGATTATAATAAGAGTTGTATGGGCTCCCAATAAAATGATTTCTTAAGTGGGGAAAAAAAGCCCATCTTTTCCCCAAGGAACAATTGAGGGTTTCAAACTGCTGGCTTTGTAGTTAGCAGCCCAAATGATTTAAAAAATAACAACGTTCTTCACTTCTGAAATTTAAGATACATAATATGTGAGAATAGTACTCTGTAGAAAAATAAAGCAAGAAGATCCATGAGTTGAACCCTGATCAAAAGAAGTCATGCATTTAGCCGAACTTCAGACTTACATGGAAATCAAACTTACTGAATGCATTGAGATTAGAGGAACCCCCTGAATCTAATGCCTAGAAATAATCTTCAAAACTTAAGCCAAAACTATTCCATGATGCCATAGTTAAACTAAACAACAGGTTACCCTAATAAAAGTGTTTGCTTCAAGTATTGCACTTTTATAAAGAATTATATACATGAATTGAAACCAACAATGGCTAATACAAAGCAGTTTCCAAAAGTGTGCAATACCGCCCTAAAAGACACTGGAATGATCAAGTGGGCAGGAAAAAAAATACCTATACTGTATCCTGCATTATGAGCTATAGTACAAAAATTCTTAATTGAAGGGAACTTTGAAGGGTCTAAAATTAATGGTAATGACACAATAAAGAAATAATGATAGCAATGTAGCGAGGAACAGGACACTAACTCACCCAATGGGGAGGGTATTGCTTATATCTCCACAGGCACAGAGGGACTAGACTTAAACTTGTGTTCCAGACTGTGAATGCAACATGATGTCATGGAGCGGGAAACCAGTGGAGGGACCTGAGGGCCCAGCCCCAATCCCAACCATGTGGACAGCCGCCCCCCCCCTTGCCCCCCGCCGCAGAAGAATTTACTTTAGAGGACAGCACTGAAGCTGAAGCTCAGGGAGAGGGACATCTGACCAGAGCAGATGAGAGCAAATGAATGGGAGGAAGAGTGAGTGGAGGGCATCCTAGACCACGAAGCCTTGAGGACGATATCCCTGCTCATAACAGTCAATGCTCAGAAAGGACCATATGGTCATCTGTACTCTGAAACACGATGTCCCTTACTGACACATGACCCTATGGGAGACAACACTGGAGACACAGTGTAGGGATTGCACCCAGTCTGACCACACTACACCAAGGAAAATGCTAAGTGGGTGCAACAGAGCAGCGGGGGAGCAGAGCATGGAGGTCCTGAGGGAGTGCCAAGGATAGACTTTGGGCGAGGCACCCCATCGGATTCAAGTGAATGACATGTTTAGAGGTCAACAAACAGATCTTGAACTTTTTACAGGTTATTATTATTATTATTATTTTCTTTTTTTGTTGTTGTTTGGCATCACTCCCCCTGGTGGGCATGGGAGGCCCAGTCTTGCTCCTGGAGAGCTGCTGCTGCTTTTGAACCGCCAAGCCAGTGGACCGCAGTCCCACACTCTACCACTAAGCCAGCGGGGCTCAGCTATTCTTATTCTTATTTTTTAACTTATTTATATTTTTTCTGGGCATTGTTTTTTTGTTGTTGTCAGCACTTTGTTTTCTTTTGTTGTTTTGTCTTGCTATGTCTTACCTTCAAGCCTTTAAGACCCCGACACTTTATCTTTTGATAGCTTATGCACACATTTGTCTTCAGCGATTGTGTTGGGAAGGTGAATATCATGGAATGCCAATTTTTTTTTGGGGGGGGCATCACTGCTCTCCGGTGGTGGGAGTAGGAGGCCCAGCCCCACTGCTGGAATTGAACCTCCATCCCTGTGGGCCGCAGTCACGCGCACAACCACTACGCCACCGGGGCTCAGCCTTTTATTTTTTTTTTGTTTGTTTTGTTTTTTTTGGGGGGGGAAATGCCAATTTAATAGAAAAGTGTTCTTGCATTGAGGAAGTACTTGAGTGGAGGCCAAATGTTTATTTGCTGCCTTAATACTAACTGCATAAGTATATGCACATAAATCTATTTCCCCATCACCATAAATAAATATATTTACCAATATAAATGTCTGTAATTAGATCTCTATAAATGCCTTTTGCTTCCTATTTCTTTCCTCTATTTCCTTCTACTTTCCTCTTGCTCCACTATCATGCTTAGGTTTCATTTGGGTTTCATTAATTTCTCTCAGTTATATTACCCTTATTCAATCCCTACCAGGCCTCTCACACCATGCTTGCCATTGATTTTGGATCACTTATTGTTTCCTTGTCCCTGGGTTGTTCAACACCACCTCCTTCCTCCCACCTTCCCCCTCTCCCATGTCCCTCCCACCCCGAACCATCAGTCACATTGTTTTCTCCTCCAGACTGTTCATCCTGCCTATCTTATCTACATAGACCTGCAGAGATAATAATATGCACAGAAAACCATGACCGGGCAAAACAAAACAAAAACAAAAAAACAAGGACAAAAACCAAAAAATGCCTATAAAAAGTTTTAGATCTGTTTGTTGACCTTTAGGGGTGTTATCCGGTCAAGTCTGATGAGGTGTCACCCCTGATATTCTCTATATCTTTTGATAGCCGGGATAGGTTTAGTATTAAGGTAGCAGATGGCCATTGGTCCTCTATTCAAGTATTCCCTCAATGCAAGAACACTTTGTTCTATTAAACTGGCATTCCATGATGCTCACCTTCCCGACATAATTATTGAAGATAAAGTGGGTGCATAAGGAAATGTGGTGAAGAAAGCTTATGGGAGACATTGGACAGTGTACGACATGACAAAATAATAATAATTTATAAATTATCAAGGATTCATGAGGGACGGAGAGAAGAAGAGAGGGAGGGAGGAAACAAGGAACTGATACCAAGGGCTCAAGTAAAGCAAATGTTTTGAGAATGATGATGGCAACAAATGTGTAAATGTGCTTGACACAGTGGATGGAAGGATGGATTGTGATAAGAGTTGTAGGAGCTCCCAATAATTTTTTTTAAAGAAGAAGTCGAGATCCTGAATTTCTTTTTCAAATAAATTAATTCACACAGAATAGAACTGAGATAAACAACATCTCCCACTCTTTGGGTCATTCATAATCAAACAAATGGGTTATAATGAGTACAAGGAAGAAGAAAATCTTCTAAAATTGATTGTGGTAAAGATTGTACAACTCATCTTGATATGATCGAACTATAGAATTGTATGATAGATGGTTGAAGTGCCAATAAAACTGTTTTTAAAATATGAAAGTAAGTCACACTTGGGGCAGGGAGATTTATTTATTTATCTCTGTGAGGAAATATTACTACTGTTGAACAGTGGTAACACATTGGTTGCTTGCTAACCTACAAGGTTATCAGTTCAAAATCACCAGCTGCTCCATGTGAGAAAGATGAGCCTTTCTGCTCCTGTGAAGAGTTAGAGCCTCAGAATCCACCAGAGGGCATTTCTGGCCTCTCCTATGGGGTCAATATGATGAGACAAAATGATTGTTGGCAGTGAGTAAGTCAGATTTGATCAGCCAGTTATTACTAATCCTTACAGCCATTCCTCGTTATGCTATTTGACACAATAATGTGCAAGTCTTCAGCTGGCGCTTCGCTAAGCTGCACACTCTGTCGAAGGCACTTCTCTGACCTATCATTCTAGTAACCCTGAGAAAGAAGATAAGGAAACTAGTCTGACAGGTTTTCTTCCCTGTGAAATCTTACTAGTCACAGAACATAAGCCATCCTTTTAAATAGCCCTTTACTGGCTTGTGGTTAGTTTCTGTCTTGAAATTCACAATCATATTTGCCTCTCCTAGTCTTCAAATTGATGAAAGTTAAAACATTCCCAAGAGTAGTTTAGAGGTCTCATTTTCAAGTTCTCCCAATACTCTGAGTGATATATTTGTCCAGACTAGGAACTGGAACCAGGTTGAAGAAATGAGATCCTCTTTCGACAATCACTTTACTCATCCTGGACTTTTAACGCCCTTGCCAATGTTTGGTCTAAATCAAGCTTTTGAGTTTGAATAACCAGTGCTGTCATTGGTTTTTTATTGTTGTTGCTCAATAATTTAAAATTTATTTGAGAGTCCAAAATATATTTTTCCAAACCAATTAAATCACCATTATTTAGAGAACATCTTTCTAAAATGTTCAATTTTAAGTCAGAGCCACATATACAGACCAAAAGAGCCAAGTCACTGCTACCGGTTTTGACTCTTAGGGTCAAAGTGTGGTTCGAGGACTAGCAGTCTTGGCCTCAGCCTCAGAATTACCTGGGAGCTTGTTATGAATACAAGGTGTTGGACTCCACTCACACCTACTGATTTAAAATGTCCATTTTAACAAAATCTCTAAGGCAAATGCATGTTAAAGTTTGAGAAACCTAGAGTTTGCATGGTGGAAATTTCTCCATAACACAAGATACAGACTCAACGTGGTCATTGAAGAGTTCTGTTCCATCTTCACCATCTATTGGTATCTCATGGTCAATTTTCTCTCTCCCTGATGGTTTTGCTCCTAACATAGCTTTTGTAAACTTCTTCATGTTGCTCTTAACATTTCTTGAAGACTTCAGGACTATATCTGGTGTCTAGTTTGCTACACACTGTTTATGGCAGCTTCCTGCAGTTATCATTGACTCTCGGGCCTCCTTTCCACATATATTCTGATATGATGTGAAGGTGAAGGACCTTTCTTGGTCAAGAATAAACATGGCACAGAATTTCTCTGCTTAGAGAGTCCAATGAATGGACTGCCAACGAGTTGTGAACTAACTCTCTCTCTCTCTCTCTCCACAGACCCACAAATAAGCTTACATTAGCAATATGGTGCCTACTACTGATCCCTCGAGAATATTGCTTATTCCAGGAAAGTAGATTATTTTACCTTTGGTTCTCAGTAATTTCTATATGCTTATTAGGTGGAGCTTTGTAGAGTCATAAGGCCATGCACCACTTTAAAGTGCCCCACCATAAAGCATGAAACTACTGATGGCTGTCATCATTCTCAATAAATTGTATACATGTAAAAGTTGAATTGGCAAAAGTTGTGGGACAGGTACTTACAATAATGACAGGGAAGGGGAAAGGGAATGACTGCTGAAATTGCTTTTTCACAACCAAACTCCTGGGATTTGTCTTCTTGGTTTGTAGCTTTAGGGTTACACTTTCATGGAGCATTTCAGTGAATTGGACTAATAATATGTTTGGGTTTTTTTCTACTCTTAGTTCTTTGTATCTTGCCTGAGGTCTTTAAAAAAAATCTTACAAGTGGTCACCCAAGGTATTACAATTGGTCTCTATTGACCTGGAGTAACAGTGTCCCCATGCACAACTGACTCTTTTGCTACGGGACCAGTTTCTGGTGTTCAACTTCCATTACTGAACATTTTGTAGAAGAATATTTGATCAAAAGGAGAAAAACACAGAACAGTGCTTCACACATTTTCACAGACTCTAAATTTTTGGAGCCATTCAGACTGGATGAACCCCTAAAACTATCAAGCTGAAATAATCTTTAAATCTTAAGCCAGGGGCTGAGCCCCGGTGGCATAGTGGTTGTGCGCAGGACTGCGGCCCACTGGGATGGAGGTTCGATTCCGGCTCCCAGGAGCAAAGGCTGGGCCTCCTACCCACCACCAGGGCAGTGATGCCTAAAAAAAAAAAAATCTTAAGCCAGAAATATCCCCAGAAGTCTTTTTAAAACCAAATATTAGCTTAGCTTAACTAATCATGAAGAACTGTTTTGAGCATGATGTTCTTTTACGATCTATCTATATGGAATCAAATAGACAACCACAACTAGGATGATTAGATAGGGATCTTGGGTGGCAGTGAGTTTATGTTAACGAGGGAGGATCACCTCAGAAAGGGAGAGTGACAATGATTGCACAACTTGAAGAATGCAAATAATGTCACTTCACTGCTCATGCAGAGATGATTGACTACGTGTATGTTTTGCAGTAGACATGCCCAACAACAAAAAAGTACAATAAATTATTTCAGAAAATAAAGTGCCCCACACCATACATTTTATTTACCGAATTCCCACACTGTTTTTCCTATACTGCTCCAGTGTCTACTTCTCCAGATCCCCGACCTGCAAAACTACTTGGAGAAACAGGAAAACTTAGTATCTATCCATCAGGAGATGCTACTGTCCATGCTATCAATGTTATCAGCCCTATATGTAACCATTACGCCACCAGGCCTCCATATCAGCTTCCTAGAGTTCTTTTTTATCTTTTCCCAGCAGTTCTAACCACCAAAATTTCTCGTACAAAATGAATGACCCCAGAAAGAAATATTGCTTTGAAACATTGTTTGAAAGTCAGGGGAAGAAGAGCGATTATTTTGTCAAGCAAAATGGCCAGTTATAGAGCAGTTGGATACTTTCTAAACTTAGAGAATTTCTAAATTCAGGGAATTTTCCAGGTAGCTCTCTACTATTGATTTCCAATTTAATTCCTTTATGGTCAGTGAAGAAACGCTGGTACGCAGTCAAAGGACTGCCAACAAAAAAGTCTGCATCTGCAACCCACTAGCTGCTGCCTGGGAGAACGCTGGGTGACTAGTTGCCTCAAGGCTTTGAAAATCCTATGAGACAGTTCAACTTTGTTCTACAGAATTGCAGAGAGTCAAAATTGACTTCATGTAGTGGGCTTGTATTTTGATTTTTTTGTTTTTATTATGGTCAGTGGACATACTCTGTGTTATCACAATATTTTAAATGCATTGACCTTTCCTTGATGGCCAAGCATCTGGTTCATAATGATGAATGTTTCTCATGTACTTGAGTGGAATAATAGGTGGCACGTCAATTAGGACAAACTGGTTGACCGTATCTTAATACTATACACTTTTTCAGGTACACAGTTTCTAACAGAGGAGTGTTAAAGTCTCCCAATATAATTATGGGTTTATTTCTTTCTCCTTTCAATTCTCTCTGGTCTTCAGTCACATACCTTGTAGCTCTGCTGTGTGCAAGGATCCCTGTTAGCATGATGGGCTGCAGGTTCCACTCTACAGAAAAAATGATGAGACTGGCTGCTCCTGCAAAGATTTTTAGTTTCAGAAAGTCTACAGAATAGTTCTAATCTGTCCTATAGAGTCAAAATTGACTCAGTGGCTCAGTTTTCACTTTGGGTTATTAAGTGGACACCTGTTTAAAATTGTGGCATCACCCTACAAATGAATCCCTTTATTATAATGAAGTGCATCCTCTGTATTCCTGGTCATACTTTCTGTTTTGAAGCCTACTTTGATGTTAATATAGTCCATGTCTTATGACTAACACGCAATACCGTCCAGTCCCGTGTCATCCTCACACCTGGCATTCCTTCTTGTCCAGAATCAGCTTCCTTTTTACTACTCTTCTTCTTTGTCAAGCACACCATCCTGCTCCAGGGACTGCTCTCTCCTGATCATATGTGCAAAGATGAAGTCTCCCAATCCTCGCTTCTAAGACTCATGCTGTCTATACTTCTTCCGGGACAAATTTCTTTCTTCTTCTGGCAGCACATAGGGTTAGGGTTCAGCCCACTTTGCTATATATGTAGGTACCTATAATTAGAGGGACTTGCATGCCCTGAGAGTATATAAACTGGTGTTGCGAGTACAATCTCTCGTTCTTTCTATTCTGACCTGGTTCCTGAAGCCATGGCAGAGGTGCACCCCCAAAACTTTTGTCTGTCTCTTCGTGTCTACCCTTTAATTACACAATCATCCCCTAGTACTTTCAATATTCTGTACCGACACGATTCAAAATGTGTCCATTCTTCCGCAGTCTTCCTTATTTATGGTCCCACTTTCACATGCATATGCGCTCACTCCACAGCGTCATCCAGATGATTGTGACTCACAGCCACCCTATCAGACAAAGCAGAACCGAGTGCCCTCGTGAGTTTCCAGGACAACTCTTTATGAGAGTAGAGCGCTCCATCTTTCTTCCACTGAGCAGCTGGTGGTTTCAAAATGCTGTCTGAGACCCAGCCTCACATCCGGACCATGAGAGTGGGTGGGAAGAATGATTTTTTTTTAAAAAGTGTGCAGTCAGCAACACAGTCAATTTGAGGACACTTTCTTCTTTCTCATACTCATAATGCCACCCCCCTCCTTTGAATTCGAATTTTACTGTGTATAATCCTTGGCTCATCAAGGCTGATGTGCTTCTTCTGTGTGAACTTGGCTGATGTCTTAGATAACTGCTTGTGATTTTTTTTTGGGGGGGGGAAGGCATCACTGCCCTCTGGTTGTCGTGGGAGCAACCCAGCACTGCTCCTGAGAGCCTCCACTGGATTTGAACCCGCCACGCCCGGGGGCCTCAGTCCCGCACTCAACCACTTATGCCACAGGGGCTCAGCCTGACTGCTTGTGATCTTTTAAGACAAGCCTTAAAACCCCTCACTCTCCTTTTGGATAGCTGTTGTTTGTTTGTTGCTTTATCTGTTATTTGATTTCTTTTCTGCTGCCTCAATGGGCATTATTTTTTGAGCAAGGAAATTGAAATTGATATCCTTGACAGGTTTGACCATATTGGATATGGATTATGCACTGAAAGCTGTTGTTTTTAAATTTTTGCCAGTAAGTGCTTAAAGTTCTCTTGATTTCAGCAAGCATGACTGTTTCACCTGCATATCACAGGTTGTCAGTTAACCTTCTCCAATAGTGATTTTGCATTCTTCTTCATACAGTCCAATTTCTTAAAATTATTTTCTCAACATGCAGATTGGATAATTATGATAAGATTATATAATCTACACACCTTTCCTGATTTTAAAGTATAGAATATACCTCTTATTCTGCTCAAATGTTGATCTCTTGGTCTATATACAGGCTACATATGAGTACAATTAAGTGTTCTTGAACTCTCATTAATCTCAATATTATCCATAGCTTGTTATGATCCACTCAGTCAATTGTGCCTGCATAGTCAATGAAACATAAGTAAATATCTTTTGGGTATTCTCGGCTTTCAAACAAGATCCATCTGGCCTGATCAATGATATCCCTCACTCCATGTGTTCTTCTGAATCCGGTTTGAGTTTCTGGAACTTCACCAGTACTGAAATATTCTGACTGGAGAGAAGCAAAGGAAAGCCACCAGAAAAGTGTTGAACTAGCAGCCACTGGACCTCGGGTAAGACTCCTGGCTGAGTGGATGTTCAATGAAAGGGGATCTAGAATCATCATATATTTAGTACTTCAATGCTCCCTTAAATTAATATGATAGGTATTAATCTGAAAGACAAGGATCTATACTTGTAAAAAATGACACAAGAAAATTTCCCCTTGCACCAACTCCCATGCTCAGTGTAAACAGGGCTCATTCAATTAAGAAATCAATCGGTACAAAGCAACAACTCACGGAGAGCAGCTTGCAATTGGACTATACTCACATAAACTCATAGCAACAGCATCTGAAATTATTTATCATTGGATAAGTTATTGATGTTATCAATGCAATCACCTTATACCCCTGGGGGAATGATAGACAATGTTTCTCTTTTATTGTTTCTTTGATTTTGTGCAGTTCTGCCTTTTGTTTGTCTATTTGTTTGGGTTTTTTATTGTTGTTGATAAACTAGAGAAAAATTTATAGACACTCATGTGTGTATAAGAAAGAGATTTATATACAAGAGCAATTGAATATTGGGAAAATATCCCAGTCCAGTCCAGATCAAGTCCATTAGTCCACAATTAGCCCATATGTTTGATTTCAATCTATAAAGTTCTCTTCAGACACACAAAACACATACAATGACACCAAATGCAGGGAGATAACAAAAGCGTGGGTATGAAGTCTTGTGGATCCAGTGGTGATATAAGCATCTCAGTGCTGGCAGGGATCTCCAGGTGACTCCTCCAGCTTAGGGCACTAGTGTAGCTCCACATATCTTCTCAACTGGAATGTCTCCCAGGAAGTCTGAGAGTGTCTCATCTCCAGCAAGCTATCTATCTCCATAGCGCCTCTAAATGAGGTCATCAAGCTGCGATCTGATTGACAGGCCAAAAGTTCTACACTTCACTCAGATTGATACCACATTATGTAACTACCACAATGTTCTTGTGAGCTTTGTTTTTGTTAAACTATGACCACCAAAGTAAACCAGAGTCCTTCATAACCTGTGCACAAGCAGATGGATTCTGGGTTCCCACTTAATCCTATCCCCAATCCAAGAACAGTTAACCCTTATAATTTGGCCCTGCTTGATAGTTGCCTTAATGCAGGGATCCATGAAGATAAGGCTGCTACAGCAAAGTGTGGTGAAGAGAGCACATAGTGTCCAGCTATCAATTGGAATAGTGTCTACTGTCTTAAAGGCTTATTTTCAAATAAGTATCCCTCTAAGTGAAGCATCGACTAAGTCCACATTGAAGAAGTACACAAGCCTGTGTGATCTAAAGATGATAATAAAATTCCAACATGAAGGTGAAAGTGGCAGAGCTTAAATTATTAACACCCAATTTGTAGAAGGCTATGGAGGGTAGTGGGAACCGAAAATCCATCAACAGACTTTCTAGTCAAATTATGCCTCTGGCAGATCAAGAATTCAAAAAGCTTTACAATCAGAGAGATTATTGTAAATGTGATTATGGTGGATCAAATCATGGTACAATATACTTCGTCAGCTAATATCCCTCTTGACCCAACCTGAATGCACTCTAAACTCAAATATTTCTCACTTCTCCTATGACAGAAATGTCTTCTCTGGTTTTTCAAATATTGTTGATGGTCATTTCTTTCCTATTTTTTTGTATTTACATTATTATTATTTTCTTCTTGCTTCATTTTGTTTCCCATTTGAGAAGCACAGGAGTGGATGTATAGAAATAATAACTTACTGGTTTACTGGGGACATTGAAGTGATGGGCAGTGGATTTGGGGAGCAAACAATGTAGTAGTGAGGGAACATTAGAAATGATGGTGATGAAGTATATACAACTCTTTTAAAAATCGATTAAGCTGGGGGCTGAGCCCTGGTGGCGTAGTGGTTGTGCGCGGGACTGCGGCCCACTGGGATGGAGGTTCAATTCCAGCAGAGGCTCCACAGGAGCAAAGGCTGGGCCTCCTACTCCCACCACCAGAGGGCAGTGATGACCCTCCCCAAAAATCGATTAAGCTATGGCAATATATGATATGTCACTATTATATCAAGAAACTTATATAGAAAAGAGAAACCAAACTTGACCAATTATTACCAATGGGCAAAGGAGGAAGAGTTGTTGCTTAGGGAGCCGATGGGCCAAATTCAAAAAGACATTCCTTCTACAGACCAACAAAATTCTACATCTGAGTGCCTGATATGAGACACATAGTGAAGATTGGATCTCCAGCCCCACTGACCTTCTCGACCAGGTTCCCTAGTGCAGTAAGCAATCTGAACAATTGTACACAGAAGGCCTATACATATTCAACAATAAAAGAGTCTTGTCACTCTCTGGAAGCATTCTAAAGTCAGCACGTATACCTTCCCAAGGCCTATGAGATATCTGCATTCACCAAAAATCTGATCTAGCTCTTCTACAGTGTATGTTTCACCTGTCCTTACTTCCTACACAGCTACCGCTCCCTGGATCCCAAACACATCGTCAGAGGTCACGAATTCTGTCACCTTTACCTCCCAGACACTGCTATTAAATCAGGTCTGACTCATAATGACTCCAGAGGAGAGAGTAGACCTGCTCAGTAGAGTTCCCAAAGTTGTAAACCTTTATGGAAGCAAACTGCACATCCCTCTCCATTGGAGGAGCTGGTGAGTTTGAGTCCCTGACTTATCAGTTAACAATAAAGCACTCTAAACACTACTTGATCTGGGCTCCTCTCTTTGCCTCCAGCTTCCTCTAGTTTATGCACCACCATCTGGTCTTTCACCATTCCTTACTAGACCCACCTGGACTCAACTTCATCCAACACTCCACCCTGTGATCCAATATTTCAAAATGAGAAACCCAAAGACATTATGTAAGAGATCTGGGAGCATACCACTATCTCCAGTACAGATCTTACCCCACCCAATTTAGCAGACAGGGAGTGAAAGGCCATGTCTAACTCTGCTTATTCTTAAACCAGGTGTCCTTGGGTTATTTCCAACTCATGACAATCCTGTGTGCTGCAGAGGAGAACTGTGCTCCATGCAGTTGTCATGGCCATGAACTTTCAGAAGTCAAGTGCCAGGACTTTCTTTGGAGATATCTTTAGGTGGATGCAAACTGCTAACCATTTAGTTAGTAGTTCAGTGCTTAATAAGTTGTTCCACCCAGGGGCTCCCTGCTCCTTCTTAGGCTGATTAAATCATGCCCAAATAGATGACTAACACCTCTGGAGAAAGTCCTCTGCATCTTTCTACTTTGGCCAAAAATGATGTTCTGGTCATCTCATCCTGAGGCAGCTAAAGTGAAACCCAGTGAAGAGAACCTTGAACATTAGTAAATAGAATACAGAATCCCCTCATTTGAAAAAGTATCTGCATTTGTACTTCCACCAGCATCTACGGTTTGCCTTCAAGAGTACTGGCTCGTGGCGAATTGAACATGGACGACTCAACCGACTCAGTGAAGTGGCCTTCCCTAGAGATGGAGACCTCCCTAAGTCCTAGTCTTCTGCTTAGAGATCCCAGGAAAGAAATGTTAACAAATGAAACAAAGACATGATGACTATAACCCAAGAGTGTTTCATTCTCTAGAAATCTACAGTTTTCAAAGTATGAATATGTCTGGCATGAAAGAACCCCTAGGCATTTGCTTATACTTGTTGCTGCTGGACAGCTGTTGAGTCCTTTCTAATTTATAGTGGCCCCATGCAGCTGAGCAAAGAATTAGTCTAATTAGTCTTGACTGTAATCTTCTTTAACAAACAATATTTTATTGTGCTTTGGTGAAATTTTTACATAGCAACTTAGGTTCCCAGTGACAATTTGCTACACAAATTATTCAGTGGCATTTTCATTCTGGATGGTCTGTTCCCTTTAAGCTAGATTTCCAGCCTACCCCCTCTCACCATACATTCTCACCTTTGTTTTAAAGTTATTGTTATTCAGCTAGGTGTTTTTTTTTAAAGAAGCACAGTACTTTTGGGTGATAATCATTATTTTGCAAGTCAGTCTGTTATTTAGCTACAAATTGACTTCAACGTTAGTTTTAATTCAAAGCAATGGTCTCAGAACGTCCTCCAATATCAACCAGTCCAGTCTGGCTTTTGGTTTGTTTTTTAGGATTTGGTTTATTTTTAGGATTTTGAGGTTCTGTCTCCCATTCTTTTCCCATTCTATCAGAGTCAATCTATTGCAAATTTGATTAGGACCATTGGTGTCAGAGAATCATCTAGACCTCCTCTTCACAAGGGAGGTAGGTGATTGTGTTTTTTGTGTAAACTGTTTGTCCTATAAAATGAACTCTTTTTTTCTGCATCACTGCCCTGGTGGAAGTAGGAAGCCCAGCATTGCTCCTGGAGAGCTGCTGCTGGATTTGAACCATCAACCCTGTGGGCTGCAGCCCCGCACACACCCACTGCCCCCCCCCCCCAGGACTCAGCTTAAATGAACTCTTATTTGGCTTCCTTCTTTCTCTTTTATTCCAGACAAATAGAGACCAATGGATGCATCTCATTGGCCATTGCTTCTGTTCATATATTTGAAGTCTATTTCTCCTTTTGAAAATGGGAAAGTAAATAATGAGAAAGGGGTATGTTCTTAATAATCATGGGAAGTGACATTTTTCCTTGAATCTGGGGAATTCAGTAATGCAAGGGGGTTCTCCCCCCAAAAAACAGATTTTTTCCCCCAAAGCTATTTATTTAATTTTTTTGCAAAACAACTTATCAGGAGCCCTGGTGGCAGAGGGGTTACAAGTTGGGCTGCTAACCACTAAACAACCGTATCATCTTTAAAGTACTCTGCATTACACTTACTACATTTGTTAAAGCAGCAATTCCATTCTTGGAAACATTTTTTCAAACTCATCTATTTGGATGGCCGACATCCAAATGTTTGTTTTTTTCTTTGTCTTCTACATCATCAAATCACTGTCCTTTCATACCCCTCTTCATTCACAGAAGCAAAAAGAAGTCACATGGATCCAAGTCAGGTGAATAAGGTGCATGGGACAAGAAAGCCATGCTGTTTTTAGCCAAACACTAGTGCACTGAGATGGCTGAGTGGATGAGTACATTGTCGTAGTGGCAAAACCAGTTCCCTTCTGCACACAAACCAGGTCTTTTTTTGTTGCGCACTGTTTTCAAAACAATATTTTCAAAACCTGGTGGAATGAACTCCAAATGCATTATCCTCCCCACATCAAAAAAATGAGCAACATCTTGAACTTTGATTCTACTTCCCTAGGTTTATTTGGGTGAGGTGATGATGGTGTCTTCCACTAGCTTGATTGATGTTTGGTTTGGGGATCATAAGAATAGTACCCCACCCCCATGCAAAAGAATCCACTTCGGAAGACAGCATTGTAGCTACAACTTAAGGAGAAGGACTTGTCTGATCAGAGCACACTGGTATCAACGAGGGGGGAGGGAAAAAAGAGTGAAGCACATCCTGACCCACCATGTCCTGAGGACATTATTTCTGCTCAGAGAAGCCAATGCCCAGAGAGGACCATAAGGCAGGCCCCACCATGAGACACAACGTTCCTCACTGATGCATAGCACCAAGAGAGACAAAACTAGAGACACACAGCAGGAATTGTGCCCGCCTTGAGCTCATCATGCCGAATTCAGACACTGAGGGTGTGCAACAGAACAGCAAGGGGAGCACAGCAATGAAGTTTCCAGAGAACACCATAAACAGAGTGTGGGTTCAGAATGAGGTGCCCGATCAGACTCAACCAGAAAACACTCGTAAAAGATGACAAATATTCCTTGAACTATTCATAGAGTTTGTTGTTGATGTTATTGCCTTTCTGTTGTTGTTGTTGTAGCTATTGTTTTATTTCTTATTGTCTTGTGTCAGGGCCTATTGTTATCACTGCATCTCTATCTGGAAGGGATAGGCAGGATAAATAAGGCAGAAAAGAGAACAACGGGATGACAGTTCAGGGGAACATGGAAAAGGGAGAGGGGGGGAGGAGTGGGTGTTGACAGGTCCAGGGACAAGGGAACAGCAAGTGACCAAAAATCAAAGGCGAGGAGGGTGTAGGAGGTCTGGCAGGGCTAGATCAAGAACAGTGTAGCCGAGAGGAAATTCTGAAACCCACATGAAGGTTCAACATGATAGTGGGACAGGAGGAAAGTAAAAAGAAATAGAGGAAAGAACTAGGAGGCAAAGGGCATTTATAGGGTTCTAAACACAGGCATATACATATGTAAATATATTTCTATATGACAAAGGAAAAATAGATCTATGTACATATATCTATAGGGCTAATATTAAGGAAACACATGAACAGTAGGTCCCTACTCAAGTACTCCCCCAATACAAGAACAACTTGTTCTAATAATTCAGCAGTTAGAGATGCTCACCTTCCCACCATGATCATTGAGGACAAAGCAGATGCATAAGCAAATGTGATGAAGAAAGCTAATGGTGCCTGGCTATCGAATGCTATGGCAACTGAGGTCTTAAAGGCTTAAAGATAATTAAGTGACCATCTTGCTGAGAAACAACAAAACCCACATGGAAGGAGTACAGCAGCCTGGTCTGACATGATTGCTGTGGACAAAGCGGGTGCATAAGCAAAAGTGGCAAAGAAAGCTAATGGTGCCTGGCTATCGGGGGATGTAGAGTCTGGGGCCTTAAAGGCTTAGAGATAAGCAAGCGGCCATCTAGCTCAGAAGCAACAAATCCCACATGGCAGAAGCACAACAATGTGGGTGATCATGAGTTGTTGAGGGGATCAGCTATCAGATATCAAAGAACAAAAAATTGTGTCACTATGAATGAGTGGGTACGTAGAGTAGAGACCCAAAGCACATCTGTGGGCAACTGGACATTCCCTCACAGAAGCCTTGGGGAGAGGACAAGGCAGTCAGGGTGAAGTGTAGCAATGATGAAGCATACAATGTTCCTCTAGTTCTTGAATACTTCCTCCTCCTCTCCCCACTATCATGAACCCAGTTCTATCTTACAAATCTGGCTGGACTAGAGGATGGAAACTGGTACAGATAGAAATTGGAAGCATAGGGAATCCAGGCCAGAAAAACCCCTTAGGACCAGTGGAGAGAGGGGTGATAATGGAAGGAGAGAAGAAAGTGGAGTAGAAAGGGAGAACAGATTGCAAGGATCTACATATGGTCTCCTCCTGGGGGATGGACAGCGGATGGGTGGGTAAGGGGAAATGTTAGATGGTGTAAAATATGACAAAATAATAATAATTTAGAAATTATCAGGGGTTCATGAGGGAGGGAGGAGAGAGGCCAGAGGGGAAAATTTGGAAGCAGATACCAGGGGGCTCAAGTAGAAAGTAAGTGTTTTGAGAATGATGAGGGAAACAGATGTACAAAAGGATTTGACACACTGGATGTATGTGTAGATTGTGATAAGAGTTGTACAAGCCCCCAATAAAATGATTTTTAAAAAAGAATATCACCACGTCTCATCACCAGTAATGATCTTGGGAGGGAAAAGTCTTGGTTGCTTCAGAGCTGTTCTTTCAAATCACAGCATGTTTCCAGCCAACACTTTTTACTGGCCAGTCTAAACCTGAGGCATAAATTTTCTAGAGACTCTTCTCATTCCCAAATCTTCTGATAAAATTCACTAAACTGAGCTCTAAGATAGTCCAGATAACTTCCCCATCTCTTCAGTGGTCTTTCATAAGTCTTCCAACATAAGTACACAAATTTTATCAAACCATTTGTTAGTGAAATTAATGGACATCCAGAACAAGGCTTGTCATCAATCAACATTTCACCTTCTTTGAAAGACAACACCACTACTACATTTGAGTTGTTCTTATAGTGCTGTCCTTGTATGCTGTGTTCCACATCACAATAGTTTCTGTGGCATTTTTCCCAAGCAGGAAACAAAATGTCACAGCCACACGTGGTTCTCTTAAATCAGTCATCACAAAAAAAGTAGGTTCAAGTAAACCTGATTTTATGGGAAAATTCACTGTGAAAAGAGAGAACATTCCCAGGTGACGCCCCTGGGTGCACCACTAACTCAGAGTGAGTTACTTGATGCTTGCCTAGCGGGGATGGGGAGATGGGGAGGGGAATGCATACTATGAAAGCTCTGCCCAGCAGAAACTTTTTCCTTTGGGGGGGGTGTAGACCCTTGATTTCTTTTCTTCCATAGGAATTTAGACTGCAATATCTCTAAGAAATGATTACTTGCTCTGAAGAGATGTATATATGTATTTGTTTCCTTCCCAGTAGGTAGCAGGGAAAAACAAACAAGAAAATGTGTCTCTCTGGGACTCCCACCAATGGAGCATTCTAGAAGAGGATCTCATGTCAGTTGCCCAGGGCACTCACTTGTACTGAAAGGCTAACAACTAAAACTTAGGCAAATATACTAGGAGCAGAGAGCAATGGATCCTAGAGACAGCCCAAACCCTGGGAGAGGGGACGGGTGAAGTTTCACATGAGGGGTTTGAAGGAAGAAGAGAAAGATGGATTTAAATTCAGGGAAACAAGGACATGAAGGCACCCTTTATGATGGGTGTGTTTTGAAATTCCTGTCAGTCACCTTGAGTCGGTCAGTAAAATCAATATGACCTTGATGGTGACTTTGGAGAGGAGGAAGTATGGGAATGTGTTCCCTCCTTTCATTCACTGCTGATGTCTGTTTATCCTCCTTCAGAAGGGGGTATAATCTTAGATTTCTGGAGCAGGGCATCAGCAAACTAAGTGCTGACTCAAGGGTGCAGGTGCCAAAAACCTCATGGGAAACAGGAGTCTAATCGGCTGCTTAATGATATTCATCCTAGAAGAAAATGCTTCTTGAAGGATGACATTTGCACTCAAAATCATACTCACTGACATAGAATTGGTTCTGATTAGCAACTGTGTTACTTTCAGTGTGACGGAGCTATGCCTCTGCTTCCTCATCTGAAAAATGGGACTACTGACAATACTTGCCATATGGGGTTGTTTTGAGGATTCACTGAAACACAGACTGGCATGCAGTTAGTGCTAGGGAAGTGTTTGTTAAGGAGCCTGGTATTGCAACAGGTAAATGTTGGGCTTTTCCCTAGAAGTTAGCAGTTCAAATCCACCTCACAAAGCATGGCTATTTGCTCTAATCAGAATTCCAGGTTCACTGTATATCAGGATCAACTCAATGGCAGGGGTTTTGTTTGCTCGTGGAAAGATTAAACTCACTGCTATCAAGTCCATTCAGACTCATTATCAACCCCCTGTGGGCTTCTGAGACTGTAACTGTTTATAGGAGGACACAGCCCTGCCTTTCTGCCTCCATGCTGCTGATGAATTTGAACTGCCAGCCATGCAGATGGCAGCCCAAAGCATAACCACTACATCGCTAAAGCTGCTAGCATAAAAAGTACAGATTAACAAACCCTATATGAAAGCTGTACTCTAACATTGGTCACTGTGAGTAGCAATCAACTTGATGGCACTCGACAAGTACTTCTTAAATACAAATCAAGTTGGAATGACAGAAATGTGGGATAATTGATAAATAATATCTTGAAAATACACAGTTGGCCAATTAGATTTTGTCTCCCTCTTCAGGGAAAACAGATGTCATATTTTTACAAAAATAGCACATGCATTATGCACTTCTTTTGCCAACCACAACACCCCCTCATGAGTTACTTTGGTATGTGAGCTGTGCATATTATAGACCTGTGCCTATTATGTACGTGGGAACATTTTATGAGATAAAAAATAGTACTCCAACTATGCCACACCAGTGTTCTTGCCACTAGGGTATGTTCTTTAGCATACAGCCAGGGTCCAAGGCCCCCACTGCTTTCAAAGTTAAGTTCATGTTCTCACAGGAGATGGGCTTCACTATAGTCTAATGCAGATTTTAGAAGTCCACAGTCAACCATCTGACCAAGATATGCAGCAGAGTGATGATTTCAATCACCAATAAAGAGCTTCCTTATTGACATAGACTTCCACATATGCACAAAGATATATGGACAAGGCTTTTCACAGCAATATTTCTTGTATAGGGAAAAGTGGAAGCCAATCTACATGGTGATTAATAGGAGCTGGCAAGCTGATAAATGATCAGCTATTTGAAGAAAATAGGGACATGTAAGCCGCTAGTGTTCAGTGAGGGAAACAAAAGCTAAAAACAATAATATAAATAATGTGATCGCAACTGTGTGTTTAAAAGATTATTTAAAGATTATTTAAAAGATTATTTAAAGATTATTAAAGATTATTTAAAAGATTATTTAAAAGATTTATATCGAATAAAATGTGTTCTAGGAGGATACACCAAAAAATGGTAACAAATGGATCCAGGGATGAGGGTAAAGAGAATAGGATTTTATGTTCCCATTGTGGAAGTTTATGTTAATTTTGGTTTATTTTCACAATAAAAATGATTGTTAGTTTTCCTTTTTCCATATGTTTGAAATGAACATGTATGTCACTCTAAGTCTACTTCAATTTCACTTTCCCTCCTTTTTTTCAACCCACTCAGATTTAAATTTTGATCTTTGTGTTAACAAGATCTTAGTAGTAACAAGACTGGAAGACATTTGGGGTGGCATCACTGCCCTCTGGTGGTCGTGGGAGCTACCCAGCCTTGCTCCTGGAGAGCTGTTGCTGGATTTGAACTGCCAAACCCGTGGGTCGCAGTCCCGCACTCAATCACTATGCCACCGGGGCTCAGCCCTGCCTGGAGAACTATTTAAGGCTATGAGGCTTCACTATTTTTTTTCACTATCCTTTTACAAAGCTTAATTACTCATTTTTATTTATAAGGAAGAATATTCTATATACCTCATTTTTCCAACCATAAGATGCACATTCCCCTCCCAAAAGTTGGGGGGAAATGAGTATGAGTCTTATGGTCCAAATATTTGGAACCCTAGAACATTTTAGTATACTGGTACTATTTAGTTCAGAATATTTTTTTCTTGTTTTCCTGTTCTAAAAATGGGTGTGTCTTATGGTCAGATGTGTCCATACAGTAGTTGCACAGCCCATGTAAATAAATGAATTCAATAATAATGTTCTGTTAAGTGTCTCATTAATGTGCCCTCCCATGCTGTATCTCTTCCTTTATCATTTCTTTTCCTTCCCTTCTCGCTGCTCTCCTTGAGTCTTCAAAGTCTTATCTTATTATAAAGGTGTCATTAAATATTTGTCTTTACACAATTACTAATTTTGGTAAGCATACTGTTCTCTAGTTTTCTTTATGTTTGGCAGTGGTTTTTGTTTTGTTTTTAAATAAATCATTTTATTGGGGACTCTGACATATAACAAATTTTACCTACATTATCTTAAGTAGCCATGTACAATTATTAGCATCAACAATTTCTAAACATTATCTTTCTTCTTGAGCCCTTAGATAATTAGACATCTTTGGACATCAGCTCCTCTTTTTTCCCTCTTCCTTCCCCACCCCTCCAAGAAGTCTTACTATATTATGTATTGCTATTACTATTTATACTTATCTTACACTGCCCCTTCTATCCTTTCTACTGCTATCCTGGTATTCTTCTCAAAATTAGAGGGAAGGTATTCTGCTGTGATTGCTGTACATTCCTCCTTCCCTCCCTTCTTCCACCACCCCTCCTTTCCCCTATTCTCCTAGAGTTGTTGCTTCCATTACTGTTTCTGAGGGGGTTGTCTTTTCTGAATTCTGCATATTGAAAGTTCTTCTCTGTGTGATTGTCTGTATACCAGTCTAGCAGGAATGTGAGGTTAGACAGAGATCATAATAGTGGGAGGAGGAAGGAGTGAGAACGAGAGGAGTGTTAAGTATTTCATTGGTGCTAAACTGACCCCGGATACATTTTCTCCTCCATGCATCCCCTCTGCATAGCAACGTCCAGTTATCCACAGATGGGCTCCGGTCTCTAGCTTGACCTCTCCATCACCTCGATGAGGTTGTTTATTTTTGGAATTCTGATTCAAAATTCTGTCTCTCCCAGTTGATATCTCATGATCACACATGCTGGTCTGCTTCTTCCATGTGGCCTTTGTTGCTTCCCTGCTAGAAGGCCACTTGTTTGGCTTCAAGCTTTTAAGGTTCTAGATGTTATATCTTTTGATAGCTGGGAACCATCAGTTTTCTTCACCATTTTGTTTATGCACCCCATTTGTCTTTAGTGATAGCGTGCGGGGCAGTGGGCATCACCTAATGGCACATTATTACAACAAAGTGTACTTATGTTGTGGGAATACTTAAGTAGCAGCCCAGAGTCTGTACACTGCCTCAATATATTGCCACTAAATATGTATACACATGCCAATACTCCCTATTGTTATGCATTAATATATTTACATATATACTCCTATATTTGTACCTCTATAGTTTTGCTTCCTAGTTCTTTCCTGTCTTACAGTGTTTAAGATAGTTGCCATTGTTTTCTATTAAGGAATACTGTTCCACTGTATGGATGTACTAGAGTTTGTTTATCTATTCCTCTATAATCAGAGGGTGTAGCTGTTTCCATGTTTTTGCTTTTATAAAAATTGCAAACATAGGTGTGCACATGTTTGTTCGTGTTGTATTTTTTATTTCTTTAGGGTTTGTACCTACACAGAGACTGCGGATCATAAGATACTTTCATGTGTATTCGTTAAGGGTAGCACCATACTGATTTCCATGGTGGTTGTACAATTCTATAGTCCCACCAGCAATGTATAAGCAGTCCAATCTCTCTGCACCCTCTTCATGATTCATTAGTCTCTGTTTTATTGAACTTTGCAGAAATCGTCAGTATGAAGTTGTGTCTCATTGTTGATTTAATTTGTTGCTTGTTTTTATACTGCTAATGAACTAGAACATTTCTTCATATGGTTGTTGATACTTGAATGTCATCTTTGGTAAATTGTCTATTCATGCAATAGGCCTATTTTTTCTCTTTTTAATAATTTTATTGGGGGCACTTACAGCTATTATAACATTCCATACATCATCTGTATCAAGCACATTTGCACACATGTTGCCACAGTAATTTTGAAACATTTTCCACTTGAGCCCTTGGTATTAGCTCCTCTTTCCCCTTCTCCCCCCTCCCTTTTTTTGTTTTTATTTTTTATTTTTTGGCATCACTGCCCTCTGGTGGTGGGAGTAGGAGGCCCAGCCTTTGCTCCTGTGGAGCCGTTGTTGGAATTGAACCTCCATCCCAGTGGGCCGCAGTCCCACGCACAACCACTACGCCACCGGGGCTCAGCCCATCTCCCCCTTTTTTTAATGAATCATTTTATTGGGTACTCATACACCTCCCCTCATGATCCATACATACATCAATTGTATGCAGACTTCATTTGCACACTTCTTGCCATCATCACTCTCAAAATATCCACCCTCCACTTAGGCCCCCAGTTCCAGCTCCCCATATTTCCCTTCCCCCCCATGAACCTTTAATAATTTACAAATTGTTATTGCTTTTTCATATCTTACACTGTCATAGGGATACTGTCCCTTCACTCACTTCCCTGTTGGCCATGCCCCAGAGAGGAGGTTATATGTAGATCCCTGAAATTGGTTCCCCCTTTCTATTCCACCATCCCTCCACCCTTCCAGTATCACCACTCCCATCACTGGTCCTGAGGGAACATCTATCCTAAATTCCCCATGTTTCCGACTCCAGTGTACATCCCCTGGTTTAGCCGGCCTCATCTGGTAGAACTGGGAGCATGGTAGTGGGTGGGAGGAAGCATATGAGAACTAGAGGAAAGGTGCATATTTCATTGTTAATACACTGTACTTTAACTGGCTCATCTCCTCCCTGCAACCCCTCTGAAAGAGGATGTCGCTTCACCTATTGATGGGCTCTGGGTCGCAAATCTGTACTCCCTCCTATTTATAATGATATAATTTTAGTTCTTTGATGCCTGACACCAGATCCCTTCAACACCTCGTGATCACACATGCTGGTGTGCTTCGTCCATGTGGACTTTGTTGCTTCTTAGCTGGAGTTAGGCCTATTTTTTCATTGAGTTGTCTGTATTTTTCCTTTTTTGTACTTTTCCTTTTAAGATATTGTAGTTTACTATAGATTGGGGATATAATCCCTTCATCTGATTTATCATTACTAAATATGTTTCCCAACCTATGGGTGCTCTTTTTAACTCTTAATGAAGTCTTTGGATGCCCATGTCATTCCTGGTCCTTTATTTTTTCTTCTATAGTTTACATTTTTTGTTATGGTCAGTAGTATGTATATGCCTTGTATCAGGGTCCTTATGTTTGTCCCTATCTTTATTGATGGTCTTTATGGTTGTGTGCTATAGATTTAGGTATTTGATGCATCTTGAGTTCATTTTTGATAATGGTGTGAATATGGATCCTGTTTCATTCTTTTGCAGGTGAAGATCCAGATTTTCCAGCCCCATTTATGGAAAAGATTATCATCTCCCCCACTGACTGTGTTTTAGTCCCTTATCAAAAATTAAGTGTATGTAGGTACTTGCTTGTGTTTCTGAATTATCAACTCTCATCCATCTGTCTTCATAACTGCCATTGTTCCAATACCAGGCTGTTTGGACTACTATGGCTATGTAATAGGCTTTAAAGTCTGAGAGTAAAAGAGCTCCTACTTTGTTTTTGTTTTTTCATAGTGTTTTCTTTATTCTCAGGTTCTTTCCTTTACATACAGAGCTGGTGATTATTTTACCCATTTCTTTGAAGAATTGTGGTGGGATTTAGATTGGAATCACACTGATTTTATAAATTGTTTTTGGTAATATTGACATTTTCAAAATGTCTAGGATGCGGAGACAGGAACATGGTAGCTTGTTCCATTTGCATATGTCTCATTTGTTTTGTTAGGAGTGGTTTGTAGTTTTCCTCATATACATTTTTTTTATTTTCTTTGGTAAAATTTATTCCTAGATATTTTATCTTCTATGTAGATGCTATAAATAATATTATTCTTTTAATGTCTTTTTCAATATCAACATCTTTAATACGTAAGAATCCAACTGACTTCTTATAGCCTGCTACACTGCCTATCCAAAATCAAGATTAAAGAGAAATTAATGCTTTATTTTAATAGTCGCAGTTTCCTTATTTTCCATTTGTATCATTGATTCCCATAAGCAGTGTAAAGATTTAATCTACTTCTCTTTTCCTAACTACTAGGTAGGTAGTTCCAGCATAATTTTAAATTAATTAATTAGTTCATTAATTAATTCATTAATTAATTTTAACAGGGAGCTCATACAGATATCATAACAATGAATAATTCAATTAGGTCAAGCATAATTGTACACAATTGTACATAATTGATACCATAACCTGTTTCCAAACATTTTCTTTATTCTTTCACTTCTTGATATTAGCTCCCCTTTATCCTCTTCTCTCCCCCACCTTAACACTCAGGAACCATTATTATTATTATATTTTTTTATTAATTTAGTTTTATTTTTAACCATATCTTACCCCATCCAATAAATCCATTCACCCACAATTCTGTTACTCGCTCACTATGAGTGGAGTTATACATCATCTTTGCTATCACTTCACCCTTTCCCCCCTCTCATCCTGTAGCTTCAAGGAGTCATTATTCCCATTACTGTTTCTGAAGAATTATTTATCTTGGTTTCCATGTATTGAATGATCTTAATTATACAAGTGAACCTACACAGGTCTAACAAGATTAATGAGGTGAAGCAAAAACCATAATACTAAGAGGAAGAAATATTAAAGAACTAGAGGATTTAGCATCCCCTTCGTGTGGTCCTTCTGTGAGGGACAGTCCAGTTGTCTAAGACATAGGTTTTGAGTCTACTATGTCCATGCTCTTTCACATCAATTTGGTTGCTTGGTTTTGAACTTATAATACCTTTGTCCCTTGACACCTCATGATCATGCAGGCTGGTATGTTACTTCCATGTGAGCTTTGTTGCTTCCCTGTTATATGGCCACTTGATTAACTAAAAGCCTTTAAGATCTCAGATGCTATATCTTTTAATAGTCAGACACCATCAGCTTTCTTGTCATATTTGCTTATGCACCCATTTTGTCTTCAGTGATCATGTCAAGAAGGTGAGTATCATACAGTGCCACATTATATGAACAAACCATTCTTGTACTGAGGTAAGATTGAAGTGGAGGCCCAAAGACCATCTCCAGCATCATTTATTATAATGTGCTTTTTTCATGACTGAACCTTGAAAACATTATGCTAAGTAAAATAAGTCAGATACAAAGGGGCAAATATTATGTGATCTAAATTACACGAAATATCTAGAATGAACAAAAGTGATCAAAATTTATCAGTGGTTAGCAAGGAAAAATGGTAAAGGAAAATGGGATATTGTTTAAAAAGTACTATGTTTCTCAACATCCCTCACTGACCCACAGCACTTCATGGGACAGCAGTGGAGACACAGTTTGGGAATTGTGCCCAGTCTGACTGCCCCACACACCAAGGTGAAACACAAAGGGAGTGTGACAAAGCAGCAAGGGGGGCAAAGCAACAAAGTCCCTGAGGAATCCTGAAAATAGACTTTACACTTGGAGGACAGGGCTTGGTATATCATCAGACTCTTTCAGAAAATATTATACCTAAGGGTTAGCAGACAGAACTGGAACTATTTATAGACACACACACCCTTTTTCTTTATCTCTTCTTCCTTTTTTTTCCATGTCTGTCTATATAAGATAGGCAAGATAAACAATCCCAAGGAGAAAACAACAGGTTCTTGGCGGGGGCGGGGGTGGGGCAGGGGAGAGACTGATGTTGGTTAAGGGGCGACAACAAACCCAGGGAAAATGGATGCTAAAGAGGGTGTAAAACACCTGGTGGGATTTGAGCAAATGCAATGCAGCCAAGAGGAATTACTGAGAGTTGAATGATGGTCCAATATGATAGAGGAAAAGAGGAAAGTAAAAGAAAATAAAGGAAAGAACTAGGAAACAAAAGACATTTATAGAGGTATAAATAGAGGCATGTGCATATTTAAATATATTAATATATAACTATAGGGATACAGGGCTATGATATATTTATATGCTGAGTATCAAGGTAAACGATGGAATTTAGTTCTCTACTCAAGTCCTCCTTCAACACAAGAACATTTTGTTCTAGTAACCTGGCATTCTGTCATGAAACTTGGCATCTTTTTGACATGATCACTGAAGTCAAATTAGGGTCATTAGCAAATGCAGTGAAGAAAGCTGATTGTGTTCAGGTATTACAAGATATAACATCTAGAGCAGTGGTTCTCAACCTTCCTAATGCTGCAATCCTTTAATACAGTTCCTCATGTTGTGGTGAACCCCCAACCATAAAATTATTTCCCTCGTTACTTCATCACTGTCATTTTTCTGCTATGAATTGAGCAATCCCTGAGAATGGGTTGTTCAACTTCCAAAGGAGTCATGACCCACAGGTTAAGAACCACTGGTCTAGGGTTTTAAAGGCTTGAAGTTAAACAAGTGGCAATCTAGAGGAAAGCAACAAAGTCCACATGGAAGAAGAACACCAGCCTGTGTGATCATGAGACATCGATAGGATCAAGTATCAGGAATCAGAAGACCCAAAACAAACAATCATATTATATTAGTCCGGGTAGACTAGAGGAATAAATTTCATAGACAAGCATATGGATATAAGGGGAAGGTTTATATATAAAAAGAATAGGACATTAATAAAGCATCCCAACCCAGTCCAGTTCAAAGTCACAAGTCCAATATTAACCCATATGCCCGACACCAGTCTATAATGTCTCCTTCTTACTCACGAAGTCACAGGTCAGTGGGTGCAGAATCCCAGCACTGGCAGGGGTCTCACATGACTCCTCACTTCCAGGGCTCAGGGTCCATCAAGACACCATCCCATGGTGGCAGAAGTAACTCATCGCTGGCAGAGGTCTCCATGTGGCCGCCCCAGCTTCAGAGGTCTAGCTCCATCAGGACAAAGCCATGTGGTCTCTCCGCCGGCTCCTCCAGCTTCTCAGACGCTGCCATCTTGTCTTGTCTGTGATTCATCGCCTCTGAGACTAGCTCCCAACAACTGGGGAAGATAGTTTCTCATCTTCACAAGGAAAATATCACGAGATTTTCCAGAAGTCTCAGGAGAAAGTCATGCCCACATAGAGACCTCATTGGCTACTCAATGGCTATCTCCAGATTAACAGGCTAGACTCCACCCCTACATTTCAATCATAAAATTAACATAAGCACATGACTGCCACACATATCAATGTGAACCAGGTGGGGGGGTCTGTGTGGAGACCCAAAGCCCATCTGTAGACAATTGGACATCCCTTCACAGAAGCATCACAAGGAAGGGACTAGCCATCCGGGATGCCTTGTAGTATTGACAAAATGTACATTCCTCTAGCTCTTTAAAACTTTTCCCCTAGTTCCGTGACCCCAGGTCTACCTTACAAGTCTGGCTAGACAAGAGCAGTTACACTGGCACAGATAAGAGCTCTTGAAACATGGAATCTATGACAGATAAATCCCTCAGGAACAATAATGGGAGTAGTGATATCATGAGGGTAGGGGGAAGGTGGAGACACTAGGGGGACAAAGGGAGACCCAATCACAATGATCAATGCATAGCCCTACCCTGACCCCCAGAAGAATGAAGAATATAAACAAGGGTGAAGGGAGTCAGTGGCCAGTGTAAGATATGAAAATAATAATTTATAATTTATCAAGGGATGGTCAGGAGAAGGAAGAGGGAAAGAAAATAGAGGAGCTGGTACCAATAGCACAAGTAGAAAGAAAATGTTTTTAAAATAATGATGGCAACAGATGTACAAATGTGCTTGATGCAATCGATGCATGAATTGTTATAAGAACTGTAAGAGCCCCCAATAAATTTATTAAAAGGGAGGGAGGAAGAGAGAGGGAGACAGGGGGACAAGTAGAGAGAAGTATTGTGTTTTTGTTAAGGAAGATTTTTTATAAACTGGGAACAGATAATGGAGATGGTTGGTGATCATTAATGAACCCTAAAGGTTCAACAAACCTGGGTTTCATATACAGAAAAGCAGAAATTAAAAACTGTGGATGCACACACAATGACATAACACATCTGAGATAAACCCTAAGATGAACAACAACAATACAGAACACGTTGAAAACCAGATCAGGTCTGGAGTGCCTCAGAGGGGGGATCTACTCACTAAGTTTTAGCCATTCACGTCAGGTTTCTCCTTCTGATCTTCCATACTTATCTCTCACATGTTTAGTAACGCCATTCCTCCAAATCCTCTATGCTAGATAGAGGGAGGTCACCAGGTTGTTTTATTACAATGGCTAGATCTGCTTCTGCTTGATGAGGTACGTGATGTTAGCTGCCATTGGTGATTTCTATAGCCTCATAGGACCCATGGGCTGAATGTTTCTCACCCCTGGCACAGAAGGGTGAGTGCTTTCAATCTTGCATCAGCGTGTTGAAACTTTTCAATTAATATTTAGCCAATTCCTGTAGGTTTCTTTTTCACTAATGCCTTCAAAGCAAGTTGGACTTCTTCCTTCCATTCCATTGGTTCTTGATCATATGCTATCTCTTGCAATGGTTGAACATTGGAAACCAATTCCTTTTGGGAACAGATTAATTGGAAATTTATATTCATTGTCTAGTAGGATAATTAAGAAAAAGTTATGTTAATTGAGAAAGTGGCTCTGTATTCCTTCAGTCTTCTTGGGCTTTCAATATTTTGCCTACGGAATCCTTCAATATGTCAACTCAAGACTTGAATAATTTTCAGTTGTTTCAGCTTGAAGAATTCCAAGCACAGTCTTCTCTTGTGCTTTTAATTCCCGACCTTGTTACAGCTTATTATAATACTCTGTCTTCTGGAGCCATCCTTTTCAAATATTCTGTTCCTCTTTTAAATCATCATTTCTTCCATTCACTTACTTTACCAAGCGTGATGTCCTTTTTTAGTGATTAAACTTTCCTGATGATATATTCAAAGTAAGGAAGATGCAATCCTGTAAGAAAAATCTATTGAGGGCTGAGTTCTGGTGGCGTAGTGGTTGTGTGCAGGACTGCGGCCCACTGGGATGGAGGTTCACTTCCAGCTCCACAGGAGCAAAGGCTGGGCCTCCTACTCCCACCACCAGAGGACAATGATGCCCCAAAACAAAAAAAAAAAAGAAAAATCTATTGAGAAACTATAGCCAAGCACAATATAATGAATTGTCTAATATGGATTTAATTAACAACTATGGCCTATGTTACTCCCACCAAACAGCCTTAGTTTTCTGATGGATCTGGGTAACAAGGTGGGGGAAGATGCTGAGTGGATTATATGACTCAGCTGTGAGTGATTTTTATTCTGCTGGCAATACAGCATCCATCTCAGAATGTGGGGGAAAGGGGAGGGGCCAGGGAGGGGACAATCACTACTAGCAAAAGAGAAGAGCCAGGGTTGAAGTATTACCTTTGGATCCTGAGGTGCCTGTGCACTGACCTTCCTTGATCCAGGAGTCAGCTGTGACAGAAAAATAGTGACAGAGGAGCAGCAGCAGTAGAATCGGTAACCAAAGCATGAGACGGCCTGGTGGACTTCAATGTCCACAGAGCAAGTAAAGGTGGGGGTTTTGGGGTGGGAGGATGGCATATGGAGTGAGGTGTCTCTGAGGGAGCTGGACTTGCTGACCCACAGAGCTGCAGCTAAGTGCCTTCAGATTAAGGCTTGCTGCAGTTAATTGGCATGCCCTTTGGGCATTCATGGTCAGACCCAAAAGAGCTTTGTAATATTTCCTGAGCAGGTCAAGAGATTATGCCAGTAACAGAGAGACCAACCTGCCTGTGGGCATGGTGGAGAAGCAATAGTCCTGACTGTGCAGCCACCTGAATCACAGCCTGTTAACGTCCCTAAGGAACCCCACAAGCACGAGCATTGTCAGCAATTTCATGCGTGGCCATTGCATTAAAGTCTCAAAGCCAGCAGAAAAGAAGAGTGCGGTGAGAGTGAGGGAAGTGGAGGCAAACAGGCCAGTTGAAAAAGGTTATGGCAGATTTGAAAATGCTCTGACAATGGACTAAAGGAGAAACTGACCATCTATGCTGACTGCTGCCAGGGAGTCAAGTTAATAAGAACTGTAAGAAAGAAGTGACTGGGCTGAACCCCGGTGGCGTAGTGGTTGTGCGCGGGACTGTGGCCCACTGGGATGGAGGTTCAATTCCGGCTCCCAGGAGCAAAGGCTGGGCCTCCTACTCCCACCACCTGAGGGCAGGGATGCCTAAAAAAAAAAATAAAAAAAAAATAAAAGAAATAAGTGACTGATGATCTTGTCAAGAACATTTTTCGGAAAAGGAAATGGTGAAAGTCTGCCTGGAGTGCATTGATGAGCGAGGAGGGTGTGAGGACATGGAAGCAATTACACATGTCTACACAGGAGCCCTAGTGGCACAGTGGTCAAGCACTCAATTGCTAACTGAAGACCCAAGGTTCAAATCCACCAGCCACTCCACAGGAGAAAGATGCATCAGTCTATTTCTGCAAAGATCACAGCCTTGGAAACTTTCTGAAGCAATTACATTCTGTCCTACTGGCTCAAAAAGAGTTGGAATCTATTCCACAACAACAAGTTTGTCTTTGTTTGGACATGTCTAAAAAGTACTGGATACCTCCTCGGTTCTCCAATAATGCCACTTTCTTTCCTCCCTCCCCTGCAGGATGATGCTAGATAAATTCTTCTTTTTTTTGGTTTTTTTTTGGGGGGGCATCGATGCTAGATAAATTCTATAAATAGTATTGCTAAGTAAATTAAACCTAGGTAAAGAAAAAATAACAAATTAAAATAATATTATGAGTAGTTAAATATTTACTATTCCTCTGATACTCAATTTCTTAAGCTAAAATATTAAATTCACATAGGAATAAGGAAAACGGTTGGTACTGAATATTCAGGCTCCCAGGAGAACACATTAATGAATCATTTTAAAAGCTGGACAGTTTCACACTTAATCTGTTCAAAGAAGAGGAACACAGTCTTTTTCTGAATTTGCTTCTAGACAATGAATATAAATTTCCAATTAGTCTGTTCCCAAAGTAGACATGGCCTTTTAAAATTATAATAGTAAAGGTTGGCTGTAAGAAATTTAGGCATTATCTAACATTAAGAAGAAAGGAAAGCTTCCCTTCTAACCTAAATGCTTAGGTTAGCAGATAGGATTCATTTTTATCTGTTCATTAACAGACATTTGTTGAATGCCTGCTTTGGAACAAGCACATGTCTAGATACTAAGAATATATCCATGAGCAAAACAAAGTGCTTCTCGGTGTGGATCTTACTTTTAGTTGAGGGAGAAGGAAAGTACACAAAGGACCATGGATGTGTATATTATGTCAAATGGAAATAAATGATATATAGGTTAATATAGATATTACTAAGGGCAAGTAAGGAAATGAGGTGTGCTAGCATTAAAGATTCCGGTGACGTGGCTGGTTATGAATTGGGCCGCTAAGGCAAAAGATTTACAGACTCAGGAACCCAAAGGGGCAGTTCTATTTTGTCCAATACGGTCACCATGAGGGAGAATAGACTTAATGAGAATAAGGTGGAGTCTTTTTGAACTTGTAGGATGTTGTCATTTTATAAAAGGAAGTCTTTTCCAACTAGGTGACATTTAAGCAGAGAATGGAAAGAAGTAATAAAAAGGGCATGTAGATAACTGCAGGAAGATAGTTCCAGGCAGAATAGCCTATGCCCAAATCCCCAAACAGAAATACGCTTGTCATGCTAAAGGAACAGCAAAATAAATAAATGACACAGGATAACCCTTGTGAGGTGCCCTCTAGTAGGTTCTGATCGATAGCTAGCCTATGCACCACAGAACAAAACAATGCCCAGTCCTGCACTGTCCTCAAAATTGTTCCTATGCCTGAGCCCATGGATGTCGTCATTGTATCAATTCATCTCATTGAGGACCTTCCTCTTTTTACCACCCTTTCCCTTTACCAAACATGATGTCCCTTCTCCAGGCACTGGTCTCTCCTGACAATATGTCTACAATATATAAGGCTAAGGCTTGTCATCCTTTCTTACAAGGGACAATCTGGACTTACTTCTTCTGATACCTATTGGTTTGACCTTTTAGCAGTCCATGATACTTTCAATATTCTGCTCCAGCACCACAATTCAAATGCACAGATTCTTCTACCGTCTTCCTTATTTAATGTCAAACTTTTACATGCATATGATGCAATGGAGAACACCATGGCTTGGGTCAGCCACACCTTAGTCCTCGAAGTAACATCCTTGCTCTTCAATACTCTGAAGTATTGTGCAACAGATTTACCCAGCACAATTCATCTGTCATCTCTTACTGCTGCCTCCATAAGGATTGTGTATCCAAGTAAGACAAAACTTTGACAACCTTGACCTTTTCACCATATATCAAGATGTTACTTATTGGTCCAGTTGTGAGGGTTTTGGTCTTCCTTAGCCTGAGTGGTAATCCATACTGACGTCTACATAGTGAACCTTAATCAGCAAGAACTTCAAATCCTCTTCAATTTCAGAAAGGAAGGTTGCATCATCTGCATATCGCATGTTGTTAATAAGCCTTCCTCCAATCTTGATTCCATATTCTCCTTCATATAATCCGGCTTCTCTGATGATTCGCTCAGTATATAGATTGAGCAAGTATGGTGAGAGAATTCAACCCTAATGCACACCTTTCCTGATTTGAAACAACATAGTAGTTGTTCTCTTCCCACAAGTACTTCTTGATCCATGTACACATTCCAACTGAGCACAATGAAGTGTTCCAGAAGTCCCATTCGTCTCAAGGTTATCCACATTTGATTGAGGTCCACGCAGTCAAATGCCTTTGCATAGTCAATGAAATACAAGTAAACATCTTTCTGGTATTCTCTGCTTTAGGTCAAGATCCATTTGACATAAGGAATAATATCCCTTATTCCACATGCTTTTCTGAATACAGCCTGGACTTCTGGAATTTCCCCAACAATGTACTACTGCAACCCTTGTTGGATGATCTTCAGCAAAATTTTACTTGTTTGCAATATCAATGATATCATTCTATAAGCATTCTTTTGAGTCACCTTTCTTTGGAATGGGGTCAGATATGGATCTCTCCTGTTCAGTTGGCTGAGTACCTGTCACCAAACTTTCCTGGCAAAGATAAGTGAGTGCTTCCAATGCTTTTTTGCCTTCCTGAAGCATTGCAATGGATATGCCATTAATTCCTGGAGCCTTGTTTTATGCTAATGCATTCACTATAGTTTGAAGTTTTCCTTCAGCAACAATGGTTCTTGCTCATATGCTACCTACTGAAAGAAAGAAGTAGCACTGGTTCTTTCTGGTACAATGACACTGTTGTATTCTTTCCATCTTCACTGGTACAGTGACTGTTGTATTCTTTCCATCGTCACTTGAAGCTTCCTGCATCATTTGATATTTTGCCTAGACAATCTTTCAAAATTTCAACTTGAGGCTTGAATTTTTTTTCTTGAGGTATTTGTGTTTCAGATATGTCGAGCATGTTCTTCCCTTTTGATTTTCTATTTCTTGCATATTTTGTTAATATATTTGGCTTTGTCTTCTAGAACTGCTCTTTGAAAACTTCTCTTCAGCTCCTTGCCTTCATCCTTCCATTTGCTTTAGCTACTCTATGATCAAAAGCAAGTTTCAGAGTCTCTTTTAACATCCACTTTGGTCTTTTCTTTCTTTCCTGTCTTTTTTTTTAATTCATTTTATTGGGGACTCATACAGCACTCATCATAATGTATACATACATACATACATACATTGTGTCAGTAGTTACATCTTTTCTGGGATGGGGTGGGGTTCTTTTTTTTTTTTTTTTGATTTGTGAGAAGTAAGCCAGTTTTATAGGGCAAGCAAGCTTAGGAAATTAGCATATCGCATATCGTGATCTTCAAAATTAACAAGTGAATGGCAGCACAGCTGCAAGTCTGGCTTCAGAGGCCAGGGCTGTTTACAGTTACAAAGGCGACAAACTACAAACCCTAGGCAACAAACTGCAACAGAGTTCAGGCATATTCGGCCTGTAGCCAGGTCAAGTCCTGTCTTTTTAATGACCTTTGCTTTCTTCAAGAATGATGATCTTGTCCTCCTGCAGCTTGCCAGGTATTCTGTCAGTAGTGTTCGATGCATTAAAGCTGTTCTTGTTATGTTCTCAAAATTCAGATGGTATAGACTGAAGGCTGTGCTTTGACTCTTGTGGATTTGTTTTCATTTTCTTCAGTTTGATCCTGAATTTATATATGAGCGATTAATGTTCTGTTCCAGATTTGGTCCCTGGTCTGGTTTTAGCTGCTGATATTGAGCTTCTCCATCATATCTTTCCACAGATATAGTCAATTTGATTTCAGTGTATTCCATCTGGGAAATCTTTGTGTATAGTTGCTCTTTGTGCTAGGCAAAACAGGCATTTGCTATGAACAAGTCATTAGTTTTGAAAAACTCTATCATGCGACCTCCAACTTCATTTCTATCACCAAGTCTATATTTTCCAACAACTCTTGCTTTCTCTTTGTTTCTATCTTTTGCATTCCAATCAGTAAGACATATCAATATTTCCTGAATGCATTAATGCCTGAAGAAACATTGAGTTATCTTTATGGAAAAAAAGATTGAACTATCTTTCTATTCTCTTTGGAGATTGACTAGAATGGCATAAATTAGAACAAAGAAGGAGAACAAAAGGTTTCAGAGTTATGGAGATGCACAGGTCACATAAGGCTTTGGAAGCCTAGGAAAGACTGGATTTTATATGGCATGTAAATTCAATTGAAACCATTGGAGAATTTTTTAGTAAAAGCAGATATGATAGAGCTTATGTTTCAAAAGATCACTCTGGCTTTGTGTTGACATTAGACTGAAAGAGAACAGGAACATGGAGAAAAATGAGAAGGGTGATGCACTCTCATCCAGATGAGAGAGGATGGTGACTGAGCTCAGGGTGGTAGCTCTGAGGATGGTGAGAAGTGTTAGGATTCTGTATCTACATTTAACAGTATCTGTGTATATTCTGTGTATATTGTCTAACCAACAGTATTTCCTGAAGGATTTGAGGTAGGCCCTGGGGCTGTAATGATTATGCACTGGGATTCGAACTACAAGGTCAGCAGTTCCAAATCACTAGCTGCTCTGAGGGAGAAAGATTGACCTTTCTACTCCTGTGAAAAGCTACAGGCTCAAAATCAGAAACCCACATGGGTTTCTGTCCTGTCGGTACATTATGAGTCAATGGTATGAAATTTGGGCTTTGCTTGTTTGTTTTCTGAGATCTAGGATTTGTGAATGCTGAAACTGAGACAATTTGAGAGACATATTAAGTGTGACTATTTAAAGAAGAAACCAAATTCTAACACATTATAAATGTGTAACATCTGACAAATAATATAAACAAACTCGAGGGAAATAGTCTAATATTTTATTGATTGCTTTTTCTGCCACACCCTTATATATTTTTCATGTTATTTGTTTCAACCTCTTTATTCAGTTCTCCATAATGCCAAGTTTTCTACAGAGAACAGATAGTTCAATCTTTATTCAAGCATAGTTGATCACAATGAGTGTTTTGTTATTGATACGTTAGTTGTTTCAATCATTTATAGCCTTTTAAATTGGATCATAATAAGTTTTGGATCATAATAAGTGTGTTTGGGCATGCTACATTTCAGTTTACATACAAAGTTAAGTCTAAATATTACTACCAGAGATCCAGTTCATATATGCACTAGCTTATTTGAAATAAAACACATTGAAGCATGTCTGTAGACAAGTTCTCTCAGTAATACACTTCTTAGTCCTACCAGAATGCCTTCAAAAGAGGGTCCAATCAAAACAGTAACTTCCAAAAGCATTTGCTGGTTCCACTAAATTCAAGGCAGAGAAGTCAGCTCAAAAGGTTATGCCAACTATTTGGGGGAAGAGAAGGCAGCAAAGGGGTAATTTTGATAGATTTTTCTTAAAGAATGCGAGAGTCTCATGAAGACCTATGAGGAAGAGATTTTAAGAAAATTGAAAGTGGAAATGGTGGTAAAAACCCAGGAAAGTGGCTGAGCCCCGGTGGCATAGTGGCTGTATGTGGGACTGCAGCCCACAGGGTTGGCTGCTCAAACCCAGTAGCAGCTATCCAGGAGCAAGGCTGGGTCTCCCACTCCCACCAGGGGGCAATGATGCAAAAAAAAAAAAAACAGGAAAGTTGAGCTGAGGATTTTTTCCCTCCTTGTTTAAGAAAAGGAAGGGCTGTCTCAGGAGGATCTCATTGACAAACCTTACCCCAACCACTCTGCAGCCCTGGTCTTTCCTTAGCAGACTTTTTTCTATCCTCCCAAATACTCAGAGAACATTGAACGTGTTGCATCCTTCCTGGATAACAAAAAAATATTAGTTTGGTGTAGTGTAAATCAAAGAACATAGGATTATTATGAGGGAAAGTTTAGATGGATGGAAGCATTGCCTTCGGAAGTGTCTAGACCTAGGTCAAGGATATGTTGAGAAACAATAGCTTCACATTTTGATATATTTGTTTATTAAATGTCTCTATGAGTCCATAGCAATACTTTTTGACTGGCTCATGTGCTTTAGACTGATTGGAAACTTGTTTTCTCCAGCTATTGTGCTGTAATCTTGGTGATTTTATGTGCTGTTTCATCTGAAATTGTCAGATTTCATCAAAATTTGATGCAGCAGACACTCTAAAATAAAACAATCTATCGAGATTCATGAAACATGCACAGTCATCCAGAAACTATTTGCAGTGTTGCTCAATTCTTTTGCTCTTCAAACACAAGAGTTCTGATATATTTCACAAGACACTCATAAAAATATTGAAGATGCATGGTGTCTTTATCATTGTGACTCCTAGATTAATAAGTATACCAGTTACAGAAGAAAATGCCCATCTGACTAGGTAGTACATAATCTTCCAGTGTATAGTTTTATATGTCAGGGATATGCAAGAATTTTCCACAGACTATTTTCTGTCTCTACATATTCAAAATCCTTTTTCTATTCAACTACACATGCTTCCAACATTGAGTACTAAGGGATGCAATAACATCGAGTTATGATCTCTGGCCCAGCAGTATTGATCTGCAATGGTGAGAACCTTTGTAGAGGACACTACCTTACAATGACTTAATTCTGTATGAAAATAACTGCTAACCATAGAAATATATCTGCTACAACCCAAACTAAATGTTACCTTAAATGAATGGAGTAAAAAACTATGGTATATTCACCCAGTGAAATACTATGCATCCCTGAAAAATAGGAGTGAAACAATGAAACACCTCATCTCATGGAAACCACTGGAGGATATTATGCTGAGTGAAGTTTGCCAAGCAGAAAAGGGTCAAGTACAACATGAGTCCACTGAGTAAATTCAAACAGCAGAACTGGCATGAGGGAAAACACACGTAACACACAATTCCTGGACTGAGGACCAGATATTCTGGCAAGAGTCAGACCAAAACCTAAGATTCGTACTGTCATCAACAACAGATGCAGACATCACCTATGATGCAGAGCATTTTTTCCCCACCACCCCCATATGCCTTTAAGACCCACAGTGGCGTGGGAAGAGAAAGATGAAGGCAATGGGGGGTGAGCGGGGAACCACAGGAAAAGGAGAATGAGAGGAGACCTCATTCTGGTATGCAAATCCGCAAGGGCAATGTTCCTGAACAGAGTAGCTCGTTCCCAGAGATGAGTGCAGGGTTGACCTCAATATGAGGCTGGAGGACCTCTCCCTCGGTGACAGTGCTGCAGAGGATGGCCCTGAAGATACTTTTGGAGAGATCAGTCAGTCTGACATGCTCACATGGGGGCAAAACAAGAGGGGGGTTCAACAGACCATGATAGGAGCAAAGCCCTGAAGTCCCTGAAGAATCCTGATTGTGGACTTCTGACTCGGGGGGCAGTGCTTAGAACCCCACTTGAACTGTGGGGGTTGGGGGTTACTCACAAGCAGGCCACTACTGAAAGTCTAAGGTGTAAATGGGGAAGGGGAAGAGGTATGAGATTGCTCCATCCCAGATTACAGGAATAGCAATGTGGACCTATGGGAAACTTGACTTTTGGACATGAATGAGGCACAACATCCCTGTATGTCTGGTGCCTACCTGTATGTTTTTGATTGTTTTTATATTTTATTACTGCTGTTATTTTAATTTTTTTTTCATTTTTGGTGTTGATCTATACAAGAAATGCAGGATGGGCAGTCTTAACAGAGACAATAGCTGGACCAATGGTTCCTGGGGACAGGGAAGGGTGGATGGGGGGAGGCGAGTGGGGAATCAACAATGAGGAGTACAGGGAAAGAGAAAGGGTTCTAAAATTGGCTGCAAGGAGGGTGTAGCTTTTCTGGGCACATATGATCAATCAAATTGTATCTGAGAGGACATACTGAGAGGTAAAGGACAGGCAAGCATGATAGTGGGGTACAAGGAAAAAACAAAAAATGAAACCACATATATATAAATATTTGTGTGCTTGTTTATGTATGTATATATGTAAATGCAGCAAGGAAGCAGATGAACTTTGAGTCTCTACTTAATTCTGACTTCACTACAAGAATGGTCTGTTCTAATCATGTGGCACTCTATGAGACCCATCTCCGTGATGCTGACGACAAAGCAGGTGCATAAGCAAATGTGAGGAAGAAAGCTGGTGGTGCCCAACTATCAAAAGCTATAGCATCTGTAATCTTAAAGACTTGTAGTTAAACAAGGGGCCATCTAGCAGGGAAGCAACAAAGTTCATGGAAGAAGCACACCAGGCTGTGTGATCATGAGGTGTCAATGGGAAAAGGTTATCAGAAGTTCAAAAAACACACATCCAAAGTCCACCATCAAGACAATTGGGCAATTACAAGGGCCTTGTAGGATCAAGAAAAATTCCAGGGTACATTGTGGCACTGAAGAACCACATAACAATCCTCTAGTTCTTTAAGATGTCCTCCCCTTACTATTATGTTCCATATGTGACATACGTCATTGGTCATGGTAGACTTGAGTATGTTCATTTGTATATTTAAGATGGCTCAGTACGTGATAGTCAAGATAGATGGCCCCTCAGAGACACTGACAGGAGCAAAGGTACCTGGAGGCTACTGAAAATGGAGGGGGGTAGATGATAGCACTGATGATTATATAGCCTCACTCAATGGGATTGAACAACAAAACTGCATGGGAAGGGATATATTGGAATGAGTAAGGCATGTCAATAAAGTATTATTAAAAATAATAAGTGTCATCTAAATTCAACATCCCCTTTGCATGATCCCAAAGGTGAGCATAGTCACCTGGTGTCAACCCAACATGAGGAAAGTATAACAAAGAAGCTGGAGTAGGAAAAGACTGCTATTTTGACTGATGAAAATGAAAGTTACTGTTGAAAATATTACAAAAACTTGAGGACTCACTACTAGAGGCTCAGATACTTACATTCCATTTGTTGTTCCAAGTGAGAGGCTCAGATACCTAAGCTCTATTTGCTTCATAGTAAATTTGGTACTACAGTGTGAGAGAGAGAGAGTGGAGGATAGCCTGGTTTTCTGGTTTGGGGTCTGAGAAACTGGGTGATGTTTTCTAGACGTAGAAGATTAAGAGAAGGTTTGGAGGCAAAAATTCAAAGTTTAGGTTGGGGCATGAAAAGATTAAGATGCCTTTTAGACAGCTGGAAGTTACTGACTAACACTGACAGTACTCAACTCCTAGAAGGCCTGGCTAACTGCTTCTATAAAGATTCCAGCCATCAAAAGCTCACAACACTGCTGTTCTCTGAAACCGTGGGGTCTCATGAGTCCAAACCAATGCAACCGCAGTGAGCATTTGTTGTTTTTAGACAGTTGGAGTCATGAATGATGCCACCAAAAAGGTGGATTGGAGGTTTGAATGCAGTCCAGAGCACTTCCGAAAACTGAGAGATCAATTTCTTAAAAAAATGAATTGTGGAAAACCCTGTGGAGCACAGGGCAGCCTTGAGTCCATGACACATGTGGGGCAGTCATGAGTTGGTGTCAGCACAAACAATGGCAACGTGTTGTTTAACTTTGTTTTTAATTATTATTATTATTCAGCTAAGAGATTTTACATGGCTTCCTAATCAATGCTCATAGAAGCAGCAGTCAAATCAAATGGTCTATTGCATTGAGTAAATCTGCTGCATACAACCTCTAAAGGTGTTATCTCTTTAGGTATTTAAACATGTTAAAATGCAAAGATGGAAAAAAAATAAAATGCAAAGATGTCACTTTGAGGACTAAGATACACCTGACCTAAGCCCAAGTATAGACAATCACTTCATAAACATATGAAAGTTGGTAGGTAATAAGGAAGATTGGAGAAGAATTGAAGCATCTGATTTATGTCATTGGTGAAGAACACTGAAAGTACTATGGACCGTCAAGAGAACAAACAAGTCTGTCTTAGAATAAATATAGCTAGAATGAACCTTTGAAACAATGATGGCAAGATTTCATCTCCCATATTTTGGATATATTCTAAGAAGGAACCAGTCCCTGGAGAAGGACATCATGCTGAGTAAAGTAGAGGATCAGCAAAAGGAGGACGACTCTTCACGAGATGTCTTGACACAGCGGCTGTAGCAGTGGGCACAACCAGAACAAAAATTGTGAGGTTGGTGCAGAACAAGGCTATCTCGTGAGCTGCTGTCCATGTGGTCACTAGGAGTCAAAAGCAAGTCTAGGAACCTAACAAAATGAGAGGAATCGTCAAGCAGGCAATGGGATATGTGAGTCTAGAGTTCAGGGAAAGGGGTTCTATGAAAATTATGTAGTCAACAGTTAATGGAATGTATTTGGATTTAGACTGAGTACAGTGAGTGAAAATATGTGAGTCTAGAGTTCAGGGAAAGGGGTTCTATGAAAATTATGTAGTCAACAGTTAATGGAATGTATTTGGATTTAGACTGAGTACAGTGAGTGAAAAGAAGAGGTCCAGGGATGGAGGTCAGGGACATTCTAGAGTTTAAAAGTTGAGGAACAGAGATGGATGAATAAGGCAGAGGAAGAGGGAGTAGCCAATGAGGTTGAAAGAAGCCAAGAGAGTTTGGGGAAGCCACGTGAAAGGGGTGTTTCAAGGTGGAGGATATGATCAATTATTTCAAGTAATTAAACATCATGGCAGTCCATGGCAATAGAGGACCTGCCCAGAGTTGGTTGGAGAGAGTCTGAGAGAGAATGAATGATGTAGACCTGGAGACAGTAATCATATTTTGTATTTTGGAACTTGCTTTTCTCAGTAACAAATCTTGGAACTTTTTCCCTGACAGCAAGTATAAATCTACTTCATTATTTTCTAACATTTTATAGTAAATTGGGGTGAAGGCTTAGGGAGTGAATCATCAGTTTTCTATTCTACAACTTATACACATTTTGTTTTATTTCATTCATTGCAGTTCCCTCAAAGTAACATCACTTACTCCCATCCCTCCCTGTGTTTCCTATTTCTATTCCTTCTTTCCTAACCCTTCTGAACTTTGTCCTTGGGTAAATGCTGTCCTTTTGATCTTGAGTGGTTGATTATTTGAAGGTGTGCCTACTCCCCCCCCAAAAAAAAGTGTTATTTTTCTTCTTATAGACCTGACTGTTGTTTTGCAGAAAATTGAACCGTGTGGGTGAGTTCATTTCCAGACTGAAGAATGACTAATTAAGAGTCATAGTTTCAGGGATTCCACCAGTCACTATACAACCAGTAAGCCCGATCTTTTTATGATTTTAAGGTATTTCCCACACTTTTCTTCAACTCTATCCAAAACCAAAAGCCAAACTCACTGCCATTGAGTCTATACAAACTCACAGCAACTCTATAGGATGGGGTAGAACTGTCCTTCAGAGTTTCCAAGACTAAAATAGTTTACAAGTTGAAAGCCTCAGTTTCTCCTGAGTGGCTAGTGGTTTTGAACTGCTGACCTGATAAGTAGTCCAATGCAGAAGTCACTGTACCACCAGGATTCCTTACTCTAAACAAGACCTTCTAATGTGATCCCATCTGAACATTAGTAGTGGTAGCTTCATGCAAGTTGCTTCATGTAAGTATTTCCAAAATTTATTTATTCTTTTGATGTGCTGTTATCATCTTTCCAATTATAAACAAAGCTGCAGTGAATGTCTTTAAACATACATTTTGTGCATATGTGCAAAATGTGTCTCGCAAACAGATTTCTGAATTCTGGAAGTGCTAAATAAAGAATATGCACATTTTCAGTCTTAACACATATTGCCAAATTGCCCTCGAAGAAGCTCCGTGGGTTGATTTTTCCCATCAGTAATAGGTGAGAGTGAATTTACCCCATACTTTTTCAAGCACTCTCAAAACCAAAAACTCACTGACATCCAGTCAATCCCAACTCATGGAAACCCTATGACACAGGGTAGAAATGCCACTGTGGGTTTCTGAAATTCCATACAGGATTAGAAAGCCTCATCTTTCCCCTGCGGAGTAGCTGGTGATTTTGAACTTCTGGTCTTGTGGATCACAGTCCAATGCCTTATCTTTATATTGGGGCCACACAAATAGATTTTTTAAGAGTGGTACTACTTCAATGTAATATTTTTGATTACCAGTGGAGCAAGCCGGCTGTTCCTGTGTCTATTTCTGCTTATATTTCCTTTGTATCATGACTGAGTTCTTTGCTGATTTTTCTATTTGACTGTCTCATTTTTAGTGTAATCAATGTATTGGAATTATGGCAGTGATGTGACAAATATTTTTTGTGATAGATTGCTTGATTTTTAACATTACTTATGGTGTTTTATAGAATTTGGTGCTTTAAAATGTGGGGTAAGTTTTCTCTCTTTACTTTTAAAGGTTTATACCTCTAGCATCACATCTGATTTAAAAAAAAACAAGAGTGAAGGGAAGAGATTTTATGATTATTAACTCAAAGCTTAGAAAGGACACGTTTTCTTTTCATTGCTAATCAGACATGTGCAATGGGCCCCAATTGCTCAAATTGGTATAGTTTCTATCTCCTCAGCACCCCCAACTTTAAGGGCACTTTTCTCTTTAGATTATTGGCAGAAACTGTGGCTTAATTGAGACTCCTGCGTATTCAGTAAATGCTGCTGCGTCTCTAGCCTGACAATACCTAGTGACTAATGGAACCACGTGCTTCCTCTAAAATCTCTGCAAACATGAATAAAACAGCCTATTATGGACTTTTTAAAGGTCTTTTGCAAAATATAACATTTACATTATATGAATCACATCAAATGAGAGCAATACCATTTTCTAGCTTTGAATATATTTCAGCTTATTAGATTTAGAAAGCAGATTTGAAATAAAGTAAGTCCATTCTAAAAATATTTTTTTAATCATGGGCTATTTGAAAGCTGTTTGGGGTTAGCTGTTTTTGTCTTGTCTGGTTTTAAAACCATTCACTGGCATCAAGTCAATGCCAAATAATATAGCGACCCTAAAGGACAGAATAGAACTGCTCCTATGGGTTTCAGAGACTCTTAATGGGAGTAGAAAGCTCTTTATTTCTCCTATGGGCTGGCTTTTGGTTTTGAACTGCTGACCTTGAGGTAAGCAGCCCAACATGTAATCACTCTGCCACCAGCACTCCTCTTACAACTGGTATTGGTCAGTTGATGAAGTGGTATCCACAGCATTTGAAAGCGTTAAACTTAAAAAAAAATGTAAGAACCTCTTTTAGCTTTTTAATTGGGGCCCATTTTAATTTGAACTGAACAGGTCAAGTGATTTTCTTAATGATTAGCAAGTAATCACCAGAATTTTTCAACTGCTTAAGCAAGGGTGGGCGAACATTTTGCTAATGGCCATTTGGATATTTATAACATACTCCACAGGTCATATTGGTCAAACATTGACTTAGCCTTAATGTGATGGTTGGAACCACTTCTCTTCGGTGAGGTGTGTCATGTTAGCTCTATTGATGATTTTCAAGACCTTATACCACCCACAGGTGAGGCATTCCCCACACCTGGCTTAGAAAATAAACTGTCCTCAATGGTTACTGCATTCCTAAAATACTTTAGGTATTTTAGAGGTAAAGTTGAATTTAGTAAGTATCCAATGTTCAGAAAATCAAATAGAGGATCAGGGCTTTAATTACTACAAAACAGATTTACAGACTCTTTCAGGTAAGAAGAAACTATAAAGTTGTTAAAACATCCATATGCAGATATGGGCACAGCAAGCATCCCTAGCAAAATCAAAGGGAATACACACATACCTATATATCCATACCCACACCCATAAATATATATTTACATATGCATACACACTGTGTTAGTGTGGGTAGAGTAGAGAGGCAAATTCACAGACACTCATAAGTGTATAAGAAACAGGTTATATATAAGAACAACTGAATATTTAGAAGACATCCTAGCCCAGTCCAGATCAAGTCCATGTCCGATATTAGTCCATATGTCCAATACCAATCTATACAGTACTCTTTAGACTCATGAGACATACAATGATGCTGAATGCAAGAAGAGCATAGGCCAGTGGGTGGGAAGTCTTGTGTAAGCATCTCAGTGCTCGCAGAGGTCTCCACGTGGCACCTCCAACTCAGGGCACTAACATAGTTCCATGTTTATCAGCTGCAATGTCTCCTAGGGAGTGAGCATATTTCACACCTCAAGTCAGCTATTAATCTCCTTAGGGTAGTGATTTTTAACCTTTCTAATGCTGCAACCCTTTCATACAGTTCCTCAAGTTGTGGTGACCCCCAACCATAAAGTTATTTTCTTGCTATTGCATACCTGATTTTGCTACTGTTATGAATTGGGTCACCCCTATGAAAGGGTCGTTCGACCCCCAAAAGGGTCACAACACCTTAGTTGAGAATCACTGCCTTAGGACATCCAAATGAGGTCATCAAGTTGCCACCTACTTGACAGACTAAACTCCACTCCTTCACTCTTAATCCTCTCAAATTGACAACAGATTATATAATTACCACATACACATAACCATGCACATGTATACAATGAAACCAGAACTGAATGGTACCCAGCTGTCATCACTAAATATTTTGGTCAAAAATTGAATGAAAGAGGGAGATATTAAGCAGATTCTCAAATTCTTATGGAATCCAGACTTTTTAGAGCCATTGAGGCTGGATGAATTCCCAAAAGCATTGCCTTAAGATAATCTCTAAACTTGAAACCAAAAGTGTCCTATAAAGCAGTAGTTCTCAACCTGCCTAATGTCGTAACCCTTTAATACAGTTCCTCATGTTGTGGTGATCCCCAACCATACAATTATTTTCCTTGCTACTTCATAACTGTCATTTTGCTACTGTTAAGAATCGGGTGACCCCTGTGAAAGGGTTGTTCAACCTGCAAAGGGGGAGTGACCCACATGTTGAGAACCGCTGCCCTAAAGTTTTCTTAAAACCAAACAGTAGCATAGCTTAAACAATATCTACCTGGAGCACTGTGCTCTTTTATAGCCTATCTATTTGGGATCAAGAAGTGCCCTGATGGCATTGTGTTTAAGTGTAGGGCTGCACATTTCACACTCAGCAGTTTAAAATTACCAGGAAACATTGAGACTTTCCACACTTGTAGGAATCTTAGGCATTATGGAGTTAAAATGGATTGATATTTACCATTTGAATCAGATAATTGTATGATTGTCCATTCCGGGAAAAAACACAATAAAAATGATTGTCAGAAAGTACATTGTAAAATCTATCATGAAGTACAATTCTGTCTGTGATGAAATTGTATCTATTCACCTTCAAGGAAATCCAGTAAATATAACTATTATTCAACTTTATGCATCAACCACAAGTGGTGAAGAAATTGAAGAATTCTCCCAATGACAACAGTCTAAAATTGATCAAACATGCAATCAAGATGCATTGTGATTGGTGATTGGAATGCAAAAGTTGAGAAAGAAGAGGAAGGGACAGTAATTGGAAAATATGAACTTGGTGATAGAAATGAAGCTGCAGATCACATGATAGAATTTTGCAAAACTAATGCCTTATTCATTGCAAATACCTTTTCAGCAACACAAAATATGACCATACACATAGACTTCCCTAGGTGGAATACACAGAAAATAAATTGATCATATCTGTGGGAAGATATGATGGAGAAGCTCAATATCAGCAGTTAAAACCATCAATTGATCACATGTAAGTTCAGGATAAAGCTGAAGAAAATGAAAACAAATCCACAAGAGTCAAAGCACAACCATCAACCTATACCATCTGAATTTTGAGACCACCTGAAGAACATATTTGACACATTGAACACTACAGAACACCTGTAGGAGGACATCAAGACCATCATTCATGAAGAAAGCAAAAGGTCATTAAGAAGACAGGAAAGAAAGAAAAGACCAAAGTGAATGTCAGAAGAGACTCTGAAACTTGCTTTTGATCATAGAATAGCTAAAGAAAATGGAAGAAAGAATAAAGTCAAGAAGCTGAATAGAAATTTTCAAAGTTAGTCTCTAGAAGATAAAGTTAATATTATAACAAAATGTGCAAGGAACTAGAATTAGAAAGCCAAAAGTGAAGAACACACTCATCATATCTAAAACTAGAAGAATTCAAGGAAAATTCAAGCCTCGAGTTGAAGCTTTATAAGATTCTCTAGGCAAAATATTGAATGATGCAGGAAGCATCGAGAGAAGATGGAAAGAAATACAGAGTGCCACTGTACCAAAAAGGATGAGCAGACATTCCACTATTTCATATGAGCGAGAACCAATGGTGCTACCTAAAGAGATAAAAGTGAACAAAGTTCAGTCCCAATCAAAATTCTAATAGCCTTATTTCCAACCAACCCAAACTCACTGCCTTCTAGTCAATGTTGACCCTGTGGGTTTCTGAGACTGTAACTATTTATAGAAGTAGAAAGCCCAGTCTTTCACCCTCAGAGCTATCAGTGGTTTTGAACTACGAACCATGGTGAATTGCAGCCCAACACTTAACCACCGAACTATCTGGGATCCTCTATAGTCTTCTTTACAGAGATATTAAATAGATAAAAAAATTAAAAAGCAATCTTCAACCTTATATGTATGGGCAAGAGGCATGGGATAGTCAAATCAGTGTTGGACGAGAACAAAATAGGAGGCTTTACATGTCCTGATTTTAAAACATGCTACAATAATCCAAACAGCCTAATACAGTTATAACAGTTGACACATAGGCCAATGAAATAGAATTGGGAGTCCAAAAATAAACCCACATACCTGTAGTCCACTGCTTTTTGTCAAGAATTTTAAGTCCAACCTATGAGGGAAAAAAAATCACTTCAATAAATGATCCTAGGAAAACTGGATTGTGCACATACAGAAAAATAAAGCACCATACACACACACATATATATATGTATGTATGTATGTATGTATATAAAGGGTTTACTTGTGAAAACTAAAACCATAAAGTTCTTAGGAGAATAAGCAGAGGCAATGCTGTCAGACCTAGATTGTAGCAATGAATTATCTAATGTAATAACCAAACTGGAGAGACAAGAAGGCTGTCACAGAAGGAGTCCCTCAGCAATTACCAGAAAAGTCCACTAACAGGGATAGCTTGTACTTCTTGCCAGCTAGACTCTCAACATAAGCTACTTAAGAAGACCAAGTTTCTTAAAGTAGAAGAGTAGCAAAACCTACAGACAGACTCCCCATTCCTCTCCAGTGTAAGGTAACCCAACCAGTCGAACCTCTTACCTCTCTGGCCTCAGGGAGACAACTCTGCACAGCAGCTTGATGCAGGCATAATCAGTAACCAAACCTAACTTCTCTCTTTTTTTTTCTTCCTCCTTTCATACTTTGGTCTCTAGTGCCCTTCCCCCCACTTGCCCCACCTCCCCTATGTAGAAAACATATTCATAAAATAACTATCAAAGAACAGGACTCACCAATGAGATGGTGGTTCTATCTTTTACTTCATATTATTTTCTTCAGGTTTTGTACTTTTTTTCTATTACAGTACTCCCATTATATTTTTGAAGTTCTCTCCCACTTCCTCCTCCAGTGCCCTTTTCCAGTATGGTCCTACCTTCCTCAAAATACTCATCCTCCACATGGAAAAACATGCAATCCTTTAGATTCCAGAATATCTACACAAAAAGCCCCCCTTCCTACTCTGAGTGTACTGACACACCTATATTCACACTTCTAAAGCAACAGATATAAGGGTCCACACCCAAGACATTTGGGTCTCTTTTAATCTTTGTCTTCCTGCCCATTCACCCATTATATATTTCTACTCTCTCTTTCCCCTTGTGAAATATATTTCAGGTGAACATATTAATTCTGATTTTCCCTCTTAAAATAGTATCCTATTTTTTTCAATGATTTTATTAGGGGCTCTTACAGCTCTTATAATATTCCATACATCATTTGTATCAAGCACAGTTGTACACATGTTGACATCTTCATTTCAAAAATATTTTCTACTTGAGCCCTTGGTATAAGCTCCTCTTTCCCCCTCCTTTTTCTTTATAAATCATTTTATTGGGGGCTCATACAATTGCCATCACGATCCATACATACACCAATTGTATGCAGACCACATTGGCACACTTGTTGCCATCATCACTCTCAACATCCTCCCTCCACTTAGGCTCCCAGTACTAGATCCCCATATGTCCCCTCCCCATTCCCTGTCCCCCATGAACCCTTAATAATTTACAAATTGTTATTACGTTTTCATATCGTACACTGTCCGATGTGTCCCTTCACTCACTTCCCTTTTGTCCATGCCCTAGGGAGGAGAGTATATGTAGATCCCTGCAATTGGTTTCCCCTTTCTACTGCACCCTCCTTCTACCCTCCCAGTATCACCACTCCCACCACTGGTCCTGAAGAGATCATCTATCCCAAATACCACATGGTTCTGGCTCCAGTGTACATCCCTGGTCTAGCTGGATTTGTCAGGTAGAATCGGGATCATGATAGCAGGGTGGTAGGAAGCATTTGAGAACTAGAGGAAAGCTACATATTTCATTATTACGACACTGTACCTTGACTGACTCATCTCTTCCCTGAAACCCCTAAGGAGATGTAGCTTCATCTATTGATGGGCTTTGAATCCCCACTCAGTACTCCCCCCCATTTATAATGCTGCCATTTTTAGCTTTTTGATGCCTGACACCGGATCCCTTTGACACCTCATAATCACACATGCTGGTGTGCTTCTTCCATGTGGGCTTTGTTGCTTCCCAACAAAATGTCTGCTTGTTTACTTTCAAGCCTTAAGACCCCAGAGGCTACAACTTTTGAAAGCGAGGCACCATTAGTTTTCTTCATCACATTTGCTTATGCACACATTATTTTCACAAAATTTCAGCCTATTCTGACAGCCATGTATTACTACTATCATTGCTTCTATTATTTGTTGTTGTTCTTTCCCCACCTCCACATTTACCACGCACCTATTTCCCTCTTCTTTTCTCTATCTTACCAGTATATTTTCCAGCTCTAAACAGAACCTGCTACCTCTATATGACCAGTAGCTCACACACCACTATTAGCTCTATCATAATGCCAAGGAAACATCAGTCAACCACATTAAACTAAAAAAGCAAACAAAACAAGAACAAACAAAAATCATCCAAACCCAATGAAGTACTCCAAGAAAGGCCATAAAACTACAAATACAAAATTCAGAAGAATAAAGAAGAAATTGGAGAATTTAAATTCTTAGGCCACAAGGATTTACGGAAGACAGTGAGATAACAGAATCAGGCAGCACAGTAGGAGACCTGAGATACAGAATGGAAGAGGAAAATGTAATCAGTGAGCTCAGAGACAATCACTCGAACTAGAGTTGATGAGAAAGAAAAAAAAGAATCAGAAGAAAGCCTGAGAATAGGTTTCAAGAGAAACCTATGTCTCATTAGGATCCCAGAACAAGAAGAGACAAAAATCTGCAAACAGTACAAAAAGTCATAGAAGAAAAATTTCCAAACATCAAAAAGGAAGAGAAAATAACTATTAAACAGATAGATAACAAAAGGAAAATACCACTGTATTACGCCTCTGGTAAGTCCCCTATGACCATAATGGAGAGAAGTCAATAGACTTGATATCAAACTGAGTCTTTTGACTTGATTATGGCAGCTATAGTTAGGTTAAACCTGATTGTTTGATTTCCATTTTGAGCCATTTTACACCTAAATCCTATAATCCTGTCAACATCTTCCTCCACACAGGAAAGTTTGTTAGCCAGTCACATCATGCCTTTATCCCCCACCTCTGTGGGTTTCCAGTGTTTACACTACCCATTTATATCAACCTGATGTTCTGAGGAGCCAAGCATGTTCTTTGATGTGTAGAATCTCCATTTCAGTTGGGACCTTGTGTATATGCATACATAAGCAAAGTCAAATCAGGCTAGGCCATCCATAAAGTCAACAGAAAATATACATTAATTCACAAGCTCAAAAAATCTTATCTTCATCTAGTTGAGGTCTGGCCAACTCAGCATGGGTCACCTTGCTTAGGCTCACCAAGTTGCCCATTGGCCTCTATGTCTCTCATTCACAAGTCCCTTCACAAATTCTCAACAACCCTATATCCTTTGGGCTAAATCATGCTATAGACTTAGGTTCACACATTTACACATCTGACCAACCAGCACATTCTCATCTCTCCTCTAGTCCCTGTGAACCAGGTCTATTAATGTCAGTATCCGGAATCAATGCAACTTTCGATTGCTGCACTTCTCCCACTTAAACTCAACAAATGGATCCAGGTAGTCATCTGTAGAACTTTTCAGGCTACCCACAGGTTCTCTTCAAAGTTCAATCCAAGAGGGGAGGGTTTCTTCATGATTCCAAATTTTTCAAGTTTTAGGTACAAACCACTTGTTCAAAATTAAAAAAAATACATAGTCTCTTTTTGTCAGTCTGCCAACAGCTCTAATGGAAAGTCTATTCAAATGCAAATGTCATGAGCACTCAAGACTCTAGGTAGGGCTTACTTTTTCTAAGCTACTGTTGCCGAAAATTCCTACTACCCATTTAACAGATCCAATTTAATGCTGAAGGCAGTGGACTTATAAACTCTAATCATATTTTCCAATATTCATTTCTATCACAAATTCTACCAATAACAGTAGGTACAAAAATCAATATAATCCTAGTACAGCCAAACCCCAAACATAATTAATTTTTCCTCTTTTACTCATCTCTTTTTTAATTAATCATTTCACTGGGGGACTCTTACAAATCTTATAATAATCCATCATTCAATTAGATTAAGCACACTTACACATATGTTGCCATCAACATTTCCAAAACATTTTCTTTCTATGTGAACCCTTGGTGTCAGCCCCTCTCTCCTCCCCACCCCTTTATTCTCCCACCCTCTTGAATCCTTGATCAATTATATGTTGTTATTGATATTTTGTATCTTACACCATCTGTTGTCTCCCTTCACTCACATTTCTGTTATTCAGAACCCTGGGGAAGGGACTGTATATCCAATCTTGTATTCGTACTCTCTTCTTCTCCCCCCACCCTCCAACATCCTCCTACCCTTATGATATCACTACATCCACGAATGTCTCTGAGGGGGTTATCACTCCTGAATTCCATATGTTCAGAGCTCTTATCGGTGCCAATGTGTATTCTCCAGTCTAGCTAGATTTGTAAGGCACAACTGGGTCATGGGTGGAGGGGAGGAAGCATTCAGGAACTGGAGGAGTGATGTGTGTTCCTTCAGCGCTATACTGCACCTTGATAGAGTCATCTCTTTCTGTAAACCTTCTGTGGTGGGAGGGGGGGAATGTCCAATTGTCTATAGATGAGCTTTGGATCTCCACTCCAACTAACTCGCATTTGCAATTAAATAACTGGCATCTTTTAATATCTGATACCTGAAACTGTCAATACCCCATGATCATACAGACTGGTAGGCTTCTTCCATGTGGGTTTTGTTACTTCCTTTTAAATGGCTCCTTGTTTAACTTCAAGCCTTTAAGATTCAAGACACTGAATCTTTTGATAGCTGGACACCATCCACTTTTTTCAGCACATTTGCTTATGTACCTAATTTGACATCAACAATTGTGTTGGGAAAGTGAGTATCAAAGAGAGCCAGGTTATTAGAACAAAGTGTTCTTGTGCTAAAGGCATTTCTTAAAAACAGTCAAATTAGATTTTTTATTTAACATACCCCATTCATATGCAAGATAAAGCCGGGTACAGGCCTTTTGTCATCCATTTTGACTAAAGAGCATGGATTTTTACCTCATAGAAGTTCAAGAAGTATTTTCACACCCTGCAATGAATTTTCTACATTTCAAGTAAGATTAACCAAGTACAACTTCTAAGAATCAAAATCTGCACTTCCCATGCCTTTCTAGGTAACAACCAAGTAAATGATAAGTAAAACTAACCTCCAGCTATCCAAAGAGGAATACAATTCCATCCAACTGACATAGGCAGTTGTAAAAATCATTTGACTATGCAACTGGGACAATGCAAAGGCATTCAATTCTTTGGACCTTGAGAAAAATGAAAATTCCCGAACACTTCTGTGTTAGGCAGGGTTTTCTAGAGAAACAAAACCAGGACCCTTATGATTTTATATGACCTGATTAATCCCATATGCTCCTATTGACAATAGATGGATAGATAGATACATTGCACACAGAGAAGGAATGTAACAGTTAATAGTCCACACATCAGTACAAAGGGTTCAATACAACTCACTTCCATGGAACAGTTAATATATTGGAAATCCTACAATTCACGAAGGCTTCTGAATCTAAGTTCAAGGAAGCAGACAGCAGAGTGCTCCCTAAGGTAAGGCAAGTAGCGTGTGCCCACAGGCAGCAAGCAGCACTACCGTAGGAGCTTAGCAAAGCAGGCCCAAATACAACGTTGAACGCAAGCAATGCAAGGTGACAGGATCCACCAGTCTCAAGCTCAAGTGATGTCCACACCAGCAGCATGACAAAGCAGGCCTCAAAAGAACCTCAAGCTCTAGGGACATGACCTACAGGGTCGCCTGGCTCACACGTAGTTTGGCTCACAGGTTGAAGCAGAGAACTAGCTAAAGCAGCAACATGCCCTGATGACCAGAGAGCAAAGGAAGTGGGCCCTTGCAGAGCTATTTATCTCTTTGTCCTCAAATCAAACTGTAATCTGATTAAACCCACATGTTCCTATTGGCCAGGTTGCCACAATGAACTAAATTATCACAACTTCATTGTGCTCATGAGGAACTTATATATGGATCATGGACAGTTGTGTCAACAGAACATGGGCATACTACATGGCTTAAAATCAAAAAAGGTTTGCATCATAATTACGTCCTCTTACCAGGCTCATTCAAGCCGTATGTTGTCAAAATCATGAGAGAAGCTGGACTAAATGAAGAATGCAGCATCAGGATTGGAGGAAGTCTTATTAATCTGCAATATGAAGATGGCACAACCTTAGTTCCTGAAAGTGAGGACTTGAAGCACTTGATGATGAAGATCATAGATTATATTGCCTTCAGGATGGATTACAACTCAATGAAGATCAAAAGCCTCACAACTGAACCAATAGGTAATATCATGACAAAGAAGAGATTAAAGTTGTCAAGGATTTCATCTTGCTTGAATGCACATAGCAAAAACTCTGGAAAACGGCAAACATAGTAATCAGAGGAAAATTTATAGCAATCAATGCATACACAAACAGGAGAAATTCAAATTCAATATGTTAACACAACAACTCCAACTAGAATGAGGGAAACACTACAAACTCTCTAGTAACATAAGAAAAGAAATCATGAAGATTACAATGTAAATAAGTTAACGGGGAAAAAATCAACACTACAAAAAGATTTTTTAAGAATTGACAAAATTGACAAACAGAGAAATTTAACAAAGGAAAAACACAGAAGATGCAAGAATCAAGAATTAGACATGGAAAGGGTGACATCACAACAGATCCAAAAGAAATAAAAAGAATGATAACATAGTATTATGAAAGACGGTACTCCAACAAGTTTGACAATCTTCCATATAAGAAATGGGCAAAAAGGAAAGCAAATGTACAAATACCTGGAAATACACCCTCTACCCAAATTAACACAGACAGATGTAGAAAACCTGAACAGACCCATATCAAAAGAAGAAAAAGAGAAGGCAACAAGAAATCTTCTACCGAGTAAAACTCAGGACCAGATGGCTTCCCAGGGGAATTCTACCAAGTAATCAGGGAAGAACTGTTACCATTTCTACAGACTATTCCAGAACATAGAAAGGAACAGCAATCTCTCAGACTCATTCTATGACATCAGCATACCCCTGATTCCAAAACCAAGCAAAGGCCCCACAAAGACAGTAAACTCCAGACCAATATCCCTCATGAACATAGATGCAAAAATTTTCCAAAAAATTCTGGTCAAGACATAGAAGAAAATTCTACCTTACAAATCTGGCTAGACCAGGGTAAGTACACTGGTATGGATAGGAGCCAGAAACATGGGGAATCCAGGACAGATGATCCCTTTAGGACCATTGGTAAGTGTGGTGATACTGGGAGGGTGGAGGGAAGGTGGAGTAGAAAGGGGGAACCAATCACAAGGATCTACATATAACCTTCTCCCTGGGGTACAGACAACAGGGAAGTGGGTGAAGGGACACATCGGACAGTATACGATATGACAAAATAATGATAATTTGTAAATTATCAAGGGTTCATGAGGGAGGGAGAGAGAGAAGGGATGGGAAATATGAGGAGTTGTAACCAAGGGTTTAAGTAGAAGGAGGATGTTTCGAGAATGATGATGGCAACTAATGTACCAATGTGACTTGCATACAATAGATGTACTTATTGATTGTGATAAGAACTGTATGAGCCCCAATGAAATGATTATCTTTTTAAGATATAGAATAAAAAACACATGATCATACCAATAGATGCAGACAAGGCATTTAACAATATCCAACAATCATTCCTAATAAAAACACTCAAGAAAAGGAACAGGCCAGGTGCCCGACGTGGCAGGCCCAGGCCGCGGGCTCTAACCACAGCACACCATCGCCACCTTTATAGAGAATGATGAGGCTGAGGCCAACTCTGCGTCGAGGGCCAGCAAAGCCTGGATATGGAGTGCCCCTTCTGGCGGAGCTGTCCCCTGCTGCACATGGGATGTGGGGAGGCTGCTGGCCAGGCTGTGGGCCCAGGGGTACTAGTATTGGGCCGGGGTATCCAGCACCATGCAAGCGTGAACCTCACAGCTGGCATCCTTCTGTGGAGTCCGCCCATGGACTTGAATGCCCCTGCAGAACACCCTGAAGATGAAGAAAAATCTGCCCTTGATCTCTATCAAGAACTGCTTCCAGCAGTGGCTTGGAGAAACAGTGCCAGAAGGACATCGAGTTCCTTCGATGTCCTGCTGCTCTGTGAACCTGTGTGAGGCTGTTTATGAGTATCGGGTGCAAGGGAGAACCTGGAACTAAATGGGCTGATTCCACACATGAGAGATTTAACTGTTCTAAACAAAGGATTCAATGAATAGACCTGTCTCTTGCCAATTCTCCAAGTGGAAGTGGAGGCTTAGAAATGATCTTTCAAAGGTATAAAAAAAGACCTGTCACCCCAAAGGCTGTGAACTTCTCGAGGTGTGGTCTGGCATGGCAAGGAGCAGATCACATGGCCAAGATCTGAAAGTATCAGACCATGTGACTACATGAAGACACCTGGGCTGAGAGTCCCTGTTATCTAGGAGGTCTGGTCTCCACTGTATGGCTAGCTGACGGCGTGTCCCTGGCAAGCAACATGCTCATTAGTGATCTAGGCACAAAGGCCTTTGCCGAATCTCTTAGTGAGGATTTGTGGCTGGAAGGGTTCGACCTGCAGCCAAGGGGGTCTCCTGAAGGAAGAAGCAAATGATTTCCGGCAGGCCCTGGAAACCAACAACACTGGTCACTCTGGATATCTGAAGAAATCTACTCCTTGATCATTCTGTGATGAAAGTGACTATCAAAAAGCTTCTCCAGACTGGAAGGAGTGCTAAGTCAGAGTCAAATCCACTGGCTTTTCTTGTTTTGAAGACAGTGTCTGATACTTCAATCTGGAGAGCCAGATATACGGACCACCATCTTTTTCATCATTTGAAATATCTAAAGGTCAAGTGCTCCAAAATTACCTATTAAGTGAAATGGAATCACTATCATCTCCAGTACCAGTGGATCACTTCCCCTGTAGCAAAGCACCCACCAGCACAGCTAAACAGAAAAAAAAAACACGGTAATTCTTAGAAGTGGATGAAAGGGGAAAGCTACTATTTCAATTGGTAATCCTTTCTACCTTGACATCTACTATTAGTGGAATATATTTCCAGTGTGTAGAAACTAGAATCTCAACAACAACAGAAGTAGTGGCGACCCTGAAGTTGGATGGTGCCTGCCCCAGGGTCCTTGCCTGTGGAGCGTGTAAGACTACAGAGCTTCCAGAGGTTCCAGACAGTTGTGGCTGGAGCAGAGAGACCCTGGAGGCCCAAAGCAGAACTGTCCCTTTGTGTTTCCCAGACTATAAATCTTTTTTTTTTTTTTGGCATCACTGCTCTCTGGTGGTGGGAGTAGGAGGCCCAGCCCCACTGCTGGGATTGAACCTCCGTCCCAGTGGGCCGCAGTCCGGCGCACAACCACTACGCCACCGGGGCTCAGCCCCAGACTGTAAATCTTTACAGAAGCAGACTACCACATCTTTCTCCCGTGGAGAGGCAGGGGTGTTGTTAATAGCCTACGGTCTGACCACTGCACTACCAGCACTTCTAAGGAATAATATAAAGGACACAAAATAAATATGCCTTAATTTATAGTGTGCTAGTGTCCCATCCCACCCTACCCCCCAAAAGTTTGTAGCAAACTTTTCTACAGAGCCAAGATAAACAATTAGCAATGAATAATCTTTCACTTGAAAGCTACCTGAAGTAGCTTCAAGTGTTAAGTGTTTTTTGATTTTTTTCATTTCAGCTTTAAGAAGGCATTAACAATAGCAGTGGAAATAGACACTTCCCCCAAGCCCATTATCCTTTAAGCAGTACTTCCCCTTTCTCTTACTGTTGTCTATCATTTTCACAGAGCTTAAATACAATTTTACCCTTCTTTTCTTATTAAACTAAAAACAGTTTACAGAATTGAGTTATATATTTTAATATATTTATAAGCTTTAACTGAGTTAATGCCTTGATTCTAATAACTAGTAATAAATAAAAATAATCTAAATATCAAATGACTTAAAAATGTTACTAGAAATTATCTTGGCAGATAAAACTAATTTGTTAAAGGATTGTGATTTTGATTTACCAGTAATCAGTTCAACTTTAAGAGATGTATTAAATGCCTTAAAAAACTTATTTATTATTATTTCAAAAGTGCTATTTTAGTAAACAAATAATACATGAAAGAAGAACATTGGAATTTATGATATATAACTATCACTTGGAAAATGTGTTTCTAAAAGTTTTTGTGTTGGTGTTTCCATATATGACATCCTAGAAATTCTAATATTAGCATACATGGGATGGTAATAAAAATTAATTTTTATACCATGCTAAGCAGGGGAGAGACTAAAAACCCACACAACCACTTTTCTCATTTTATTATGACTAATTTAAATGCAGAATTTAGATTTCTAAAACAAGGCAAGGAGGCAGGTCATTTTGAATACTGTCCTGTGGTCATCACTGCTAGTTTCCAGAAAACAGATAGTCATCTGTGTCTCTGTCTAGCCATCCTCTATGGCCGCCACAGTAACTGCTCTTTGTAGACTACTGAGAACCCAGTGGGAGGGGCCATGTGTGTCCTTAGCTGCCCTCGCTGTCACTATTGAGATGTGTATATCAATGCTAGATCAGAAAGTGTGTCTGCTACAATAAAGTTCTGGTTTTAATGCCAAATTAAAAAAAATTTTTTTTCTTAGCATGATTAAACAAAGTGTAATTATTTTTAAAAAAACGAATAGTTGATAAAGTCCTCAATATAATAAAAGCCATTTTGAAAAACCAATGGCCAATATCACACTCAAAGAAGAAACAGTGAAAATATTTGCACAAACTATGAAAATCTACTCAAATAAATTCAAATGAAAAGGTATCTATAAACGCATCACACTCAGAGTAATGCAGACAGCTATTGAAGCCCATAACAAAAGAAGGGATATAGCCGGTCATTAAGAAACTACAAACAAAGAAAAGCGGAGGACTAGATGGTTTCACAGGGAAATTCTATCAAACACTCAATGGAGATCTGACACCAATACTACACAAACACTTCCAGAACACAGGGGGGAAAAAAAGGCTTCCAAACTCTTTCTATGAATTCAGTGTAACAATGACCAACACAAACCAAGCAAATACTCCACAAAGATAGAAAACTATAGAATAATATCCCTCATGAACATAAGCGCTAAAGTCCTCAACAAAATCTTGCCCAGTAGAATTCAACATCATCTCTGATCTGAAAAAAAATAATTCACCAGGTCAAGTGGAAGTCACTCCTGGTATGCAGGGATGGTTCAATATTCAAAAAGCAATATAATATACCACATAAGGCAAAGAATAAAAACTATATGGTGATATCAGTAGATGCAGAAAAGGCATTTGACAATATTCAGCGCCTATTTTATCAAAATACTTAATAAAAGAGGAATAGAAGAGAAATTCATTAACATAGTAAAAACCATATATAAAAAACCAACAGCCAATCTCACACTCAACAGGGAAAAGTTAGAAACATTTCCACTGAAAACAGGGAGCAGACAAGGATGACCTCTATCACCAATCTTATTAAACACTGTGGTGGAAGTTTCAGCTAAAACCATCAGACAACAAAAAGAAATCAAGAGTATACAAATAGACAAGCGAAACTCTTGCTATTTGCAAATGCAAATGATCGTTTATATGGAAAACTCCAAAGTCTCCACAGAAAAAGCCTATTGGAAACAATCAAGGGATTTGACAAGGTAGCAGGACACAAAATTAATAACCAGAAATCAATTGGATGCCTATATATCAGTGAAGAGAATTAGCAAAGACATTAAGAAACAGTAACATTTATAAGAAACCACACAAAAGGTGTAATACTTAAAAAATAAACCTAACTGGAGAAACAAAAGAATTTACAGAGAATACTCCAGAATATTAATAAAAGAACCTAAAAAAAAGACCTCCATAAATGGAAGAATATCCTGTGCACATAGAGAGCCAGATTTAATATTGTAAAAATGTCAATACTACCTAAAACAATCTCCAGATACAATGCAAATCAAATCCCAAGTACATTATTTAAAGAAATGTAAAAACCAATTAGCAATTTCATATGGGTCAGCAAAAGACCCAGGAGAAGCAAAGAACTTCTTAAAAATAAGCAAGAAGAAGAAGGAGAAGCAAATAGGAGGCCTCTCACAACCTGACCTAAAAACCTCCTACATATACAGTACTCAAAACAGTCTGGTACTGGTACAAGAGATATACCAAGCAAGGGATCTAAACAGAAAACACAGACATAAATGCATCATCCTACACGCAATTAATCTTTGACAAAGGACTTTGAAATATCCAATGGGACAAAGACAGCCTCTTCAACAAATGGTGTTGGACAATCTGGATTTCCATATGTAGAAAATTGAAATAAGACCCATATTTCTCTAAGCACAAAAATGAAATCAAGATGAATACAGACCTAAATGTAAACCCCAGAGCTATCAGGATCATCAATGAGAAAGTTGGAACAAACTAAAGAGCCTTTTGGCAAGACATACCTAGACTACCAAGTATAATGAAGGAAGCATGCACAGTGGAAGACAAGATAGATGACTGGAATATACTGAATGTACATCATTTATGCACATCAAAAGAGTTCATCAGGGAAGTAAAACAAGAGCCAACAGATTGGGGGGAAAATTTTAACAATGAAGCATTGGATAAGGGTCTAATTATTGAAATCTACAGAACTCTATAACAGGTCAATAAGAAAATAACAAATGACCCAATTAAGAAATGGGAAAAAGGGCTGAGCCCCGGTGGTGTAAGTGGTTGAGTGCGGAACTGCAGCCCGCGAGCTTGGTGGTTCAAATACAGCGGCGGCTGGGTAGTGCCCATGATCACCAGAGGCAGTGATGCCCACCAAAAAAAAAAAAAAAAGAAATGGGAAAAAGACATGAATAAACAGTTCACCCAAAATGAAGTACAAATGGCTAACAAACATATGGAAAAATGCTCACAATGACTAGCCATCCCTGAGATGCAATTTAAAACCACAGTAAGATATCACTTTACACCCACAACACTAACCCTTTTAAAAAAAAACAAGAAATGCTAGAGAGGTATGAATAGACTGGAACTTGTATATACTGTTGGTGGACATGTAAATACATACAACCACTAAGGAAAACTATATGGCTCTACCTTTAAAAACTAGGAATTGCAATTCTATATGATCCAGCAATATCACTATTAGGCATATATCCCAAAGAAATAGGAGACACAGCATGAGTGGATGCATGTTTGCCCATGTTTATACCAGCATAGTTCACAATAGCAAGGAACTGGAAGCAGCTCAAATGCCCAACAGTGGATGAATGGATTTTTAATAAAACTATGGTACATACATGCAATGGAATACTATGCATCCCTAAAAAACAATAATGACAGCATGAAACACTGCATGATATGAAAGGACCTGAAAATCAGTATGTTGAGTGAAGTTAGTCAATCTCAGAAGGACAAATATTATATGATTCCACTGCTATAAGGAGAAATACTAATTAAACAAAAGGGTAGAATATCTGCCTACCAGCCATGGACCATACATCACCCCCCCTTATATGCACTTCATAAGAACCACCTCAAGCCCCTTTCCCTGCTTAGGTGCCTCACATCTGCTATGACCAAAGACTTGACCACCAAAGCCCAGCTCCCCAAAACACAGTTCACCATGAACACCAGTGTGATTGAAGGTGAATTAAATTTCACTCTCACTACCCATCTACTTATGTCTGGAAAGAAAGTTGGCAGTGTCATCAGAAACAAGCATCTGTTCAAAAGATGCACCAAAAGGATTGTGTATGGATCAAAATCTCAGAAGGAAATTTTCCTTAGAGAATTGTCTTGATATTCAGGTTGGTCATACTCGAGTATATACGGTAATTTAGAATCCAGAAACCCAAAAGGAAGCATCAAGCATTTGATTATATGAAATCTTTAAACTTATAAATAACAAAAACGTGTCATAAACAAAGCCAAAAGTCATAAAGTTGGGGGAAATTTTTGTAACAACTAAGACAAGCCAATGGTTAATATTAGTAAGACAGGGCTGAGCCCCGGTGGCGTAGTGGTTGTGCGCGGGACTGTGGCCCACTGGGACGGAGGTTCAATTCCAGCAGTGGGGCTGGGCCTCCTACTCCCACCACCGGAAAGCAGTGATGCCCCCCCAAAAAAATATATTAGTAAGACACAAAATATTATAACAAACCAATAAGAAAAGACCCCCTAAAAAGAAAAGGATGATAATTGGTAAATCACAGAAAACAAATTACAAATGGCCAGGAAATATATTAAAAGGTGCACAATCCTGATTCTCCAGAAATAAAAATAAAAACCTACAGATTGGTAATTATTAGAAAGATGGCTAACCCTAATGCTGATAAGGTTAAGAAAAAGTATACACTCATTATTACTATTGGTACAATTTGGTAATATTAAGCACGATTTTAAGTGAATTTTGTTGTTCATGTTAGATGTCCAAAAGGCCATTCCAACAAATAACAAACCTATGTATAACAGAATGAAACTGGAATAGGTCCTGCCCCATCCGTACAGTTCTTGCTTTATTTGATCCCATTATTACAACTATTATGTAGATACATCTTAATGAGGAATCTCTTTCCTCTATTTTTCTGGCCTTCTATTTCAGAAGTTTCCTAGGTCCTCAGTGAGATTAATTTATGCAGTGGCTGCAGCAATGGCCTTAAACATAGCAATGTGAGGATGGGAGATGTGGTAGTTATACAATTTCATGTCAACTTGATAAACAGATTGGAGGGGTGGAGTTTAAGCCTATCAATCATGTCACAGCCTGAGTGTGCCTTCTGGTGGGCATGACCTTCTCATGCGGATTTTGGGAATTTCATCTCTTCCTCTATGGAGACAGGACACACACTCTCTCTGCTTCACCTTCCTGATTAAGAGCCACATGGAGCCACAATGAAGGAGCCAGATGCCTGGAGATGCTTCCACTGCCACTAGCTCTACATACTTTCCATCCACCAGCCTGTGAGCTTCCTGCATTCGGCAGCATTGCATGTGCTGCATGAGGCCAAGAAGAATTTATGGACTAGTATCGGACATATAGGCTAACATCAGGCTTATTATGCACTTGATCTGGACAGAGCTGGGATGTTTTCTGAATGTATAATTACTCTTTGATATCAAGTTCTCTGCTATACACACAGGGGTGTCTCTGGATTTGTTTCTCCAATCAAGCCAGGGTAACACAGTAGAGGACTAACTAAGCAGTGTTTTCTTCTGTCGTACAGAGTTGCTATGTGTGAGACTCAACAGCACCTAAAACAACAACATGGTAGACTGCTAGTAAATCGAGGCAATTAAGTTGGCCATTGGTTCTTCTCTAATACCTCCTCTTGTAGTTGTACTAGGTTTCAGTACCAGTTACCATTCAAATTCCCTGGGGAATAATGCAATTTCGTTTTTGTTTCTTGGCCAAGAATCTCTGGATCCCATAAGTCTTGGGATCTTGAAAGTCCTAACAAGGATGAAAGGAAATATTCCAGCCACAGACCTGAGACCACTGGGAGGCTCTCCCCATATAGCCAGCCAACTTCTTTCTTTACTACCTTATCACTGCCAACAGGCAGAGTCTAATAGACGATTCCACACTGACACGATCACTGAATGGGTGCATAAGCAAATGTGGTGAAGAAAGCTGATGGTGTCTGGCTATCAAAAGACATAGTGTCTGGTGTATTAAAGGCTAGAAGATAAACAAGTAGCCATCTAGCTGGGAATCAACAAAGCCCACGTGGAAGAAGCACAGCAGCCTGTGTGATCTTGAGGTGTTGATGGGATCAGGTATCAGGCATCAATTGTGAACAAGGGGGTGGGAGGTGGAGTGAAGACCCAAAGGCCATCCATAGACAATTGGCCATCCTGTCACAGAAGGGTCATAAGGAAGGGACAAGTCAGCCAAGGTGCAGTATAGCACCAACAAAACATAACAACAACCCTATAGTTCTTTAATACTTCCTCACCCAACTATCATGACCCCAGTTCTACCTTACAAATCTGGCTAGACTGGAGCACATACACTGGTACAGATAAAAGCTCTCAACACATGGAATCCAGGATATATAAAGCCCTCACGAACAATAATGGGCGTGACAATGCCATGAGGGGAGAGGGAAGGTGGGGGAAGGGAGAAAGGTGGAACTAATCACAATGATTGACATATAACACCCCACACACAGAGGTATGAACAACAGAAACATGGGTAAAGGGAGATAGAGGTCAATGTAAGATATGAAAACAATCATAATTTATAAACTATCAAGCGTTCATAAGAAATAGAGGGTGGGGGAGGGAGGGAAAAATGAGGAGCTGATACCAAGGGCTCAAGTAGAAAATGTTCTTAAAAGGATGATGGCAACATATGTACAAATGTGCCTGACACAATGGATGAATGGATTGTTATAAGAGCTGTAAAAGCCTCCAATAAAATGATTTTTAAGGTGTTTATTCTAGAAAATTTTGAAAGCTTTCCCTAATCTATCAGTCCTCTGGTTCTAGTTTATATTCTTGCTTTTTTCTTAGGGAAAGTTTTGCCTAAAACATGCCTATCTTATATCAAACTATTGTTTCTAAGTGTCCTACCTGCTTTCAGATTTCCAATTCCATTGGTCTGCAAGCCACAAGGTCAGCAGTTCAAAACCACCAGCTGTTCCTTAGGAAAAAGATGAGAAACTGAGAAGCTCACAGGATCAGTTCTACTCTGTCCTGCAGGGTCGATATGAGTTGGTATCAACTCAATGGCAGTGAGCTTGGCTTTTGTTTTCTTATTTTTTTTTAAATAAAAGATCAGTGAAAAAGAAAAAGACTTTTGAAGAGATGGATGGACACAGTGATTGCAACAATGGCCTCAAACATAACCATCATTGTGAAGGTCACAAAATACCAGCCCGTGTTTTGTTCTGGTCTATGCAGGGCTGCTATGAGTCAGAAGCTACTGGAAGGTAGGACACAAACCATAAGTTCAGCATCTTCATTCCACAATAGTCATTTCATTGAATGATGGAAATTAATGAAGTATATCCAAAATACATATAAAATTTTAATTGCCAGATGATGGCTATAGTAGCACTCTCACTGATTAACATTTCTTCAGAAAGGTCAGGCATATTTACCAACCAATGAGAACCCTGCATGACACTGAGGAGATAGAACCAATAAATAACTACCATATTTTCCCTAGGAAAGTTGACAGGTGCTTCAAATCTATTTGCAGGCTAGAAATGGAAGTAAGCTTGAAATGATTCTATAGTTGAGATTTGAGATTGAGACAGGATTTAAGACGCTTAAGAAAATTGTTTTCTAAACTGCAGTAACACAGTCCTAAGTGAAGGGAATGAATTGTAACTCATCACAAATGACAAAGAAAAGACTTTCAAGAGTCTCATGTCTAGCACTTCAATGTACACTATTTCTATTAACCCTGATTTGGGGCTTGCATTTCTGCTCTTAAGCTTGTGCCCTCACTCTGCTTTTCATTTGTGCATTCTATATTAATGCTGTCTTTTTTTAACTTTGTATTATGAATTAAGGACCCCTGGTTGCATAGTGATTACACATTGGACTTTGATCCACGCAGTCAGTAGTTCGAAACCACCAGCATCTCCATGGGAGAAAGACAGGGCTTTCTATTCACTTAAACAGTGACTATCAGACATGAGACTGAAGAAGCATGCTGAGGTCAAGCTATATGTCAAATATCAATGTTTTGCTTATGGGGGTTAAAAATTAGAAAGATAGCCTAAGTAGTTAATTCTTTCTCAAATGAACTGAGAAGTGTTGTTCTTGTTCACCTCATCATTGGAACTACAAGTACAAAGGAATCCCTGGGTGATATGGAGTTAAGAGTTTAACTATCAATGGAAAGTTAGCAGTTCAAACCCTCCCAGAGATACCTTGGAAGACAGACCTAGCTATCTGCTTCTAAACGACCACAGCCTTGAGAAGAACCTTATGGGAGCTTCACGAATCAGAGTCCACTGACAGGCAATTACTCACTACAACAAATGCCCCAATGGGGGCGTGCTTGCTTCCCTAATCCTTTCTTCTCATCACACTTTCATTCAACAATCAAAGGTAATCAATTATGGAGACGATGCTTAACTCATTTCTTTCTTAAATAGCTATTCATCAGATGCTCACTACATGGCACACACTGGAAGTACCAGGGCCCAAAATAGATAAATGTCTACATCCATGGTGAAGCAACCATAAAAGATGTCAGCACAAACTATTTGAAGCACCATGAAATGTGACTTTCATGGGCTGATTTTCCAAAATTAATCACCAAATCTTTATTTCTAGTCCATCTTCATCTGGACGTTCTGCTGCCAGATGAGCGATATTGGTGAGGCATTCAAGCTGGAACTTCCACATGGCAGGCAAGAATTCGTCCACAGTTTATGCCTCTGATGAATTCTGACTAATAGACCAGGGATGTGATGAGCCTTGTTGTATGCATGCATATGAAAGTCAACTTAAGCATATACTGTTAGAGTAAAATTTAATACATTATGATTTGATCTCCCCTTTGACCCATTTAAAATTTGGTCTACTTTTTAATATTTTCTTCTTTCTTTTCAATTGCTAGTGTAGTTACTATCTATCTGTCATCTATCTATCTATCTTGTATGCTTTTCTGTATATGAAATCCAAGATAGGTAAATCAATAGAGACTGTGGCAGTCAAGTACTCTAGTGTCAATTTGATTAAGAGTGTAGAGGTGGAGTCTAGCCTGTCAATCTGGAGATAGCCAATGAGACCTCTGTGTGGGCATGGCTTTCTCTGAGAATTCTGGGTAATCTCACGGTATTTCCCCATGGAGATGAGAGACCATCAACTCAGTCTCTGAGAGACGCTCTACTGACAAGATGGCAGCATGCTGATAGACCCTGAGTCCTGGAGGAGTCGGAGGAGAAGGCACATGAAACCAGACCTCTGGGGCTGGAGAAGCCACGTGGAAATGCCTGCCAGTGCTGAGATGTTTGTACCATCACTGGATACACAAGACTCCGCACCAACTGGCCTGTGATTTTCCTGGCATCATTGCATGTGCTTCGTGAGTCTGAAGAGGATTAATGGATTTGTATCAGACACATGGGCTAATAATGGACTTATGGACTTGGACTGGACTGGGATAGGACACTTTCTCAATATCTGATACCTCTTGAATATAAACCTCTCCCTTATATACACATGCATGTTTATGTTTATGAACTTGTTTCTCTAGTCTATCTGAACTAACACAGACAGTAACTAGATTAATGGTTTCTTGGGTGCATAGCAGAGGAGGTAGGGGAATAGGGAGCTAATACAGTGAGTACAAAAAAGAAGAAAATGTTCCAAAATTGATTGTGGTGTTGATTATACAACTCTTAATATGACTGAACTGGTGAATTGCATAATATGTGGATTATATGCCGATAACACTGTAAAAAATTCTACCATGAAACCACCACTGTCTCCATACTGGATGATAAAAACACTAGGACAATCAAATTAGGGTTAGAATGAGAATCAAGAGTTCAAAGTGAGCCATGATGAGTTAGAGATCTTGTAAAACTTCAAGTAGAGATGGCAAGTTGGCAATGGTGTATCTAAGTTTGGTGTTCAGGGGAAAGGTATGGGCCTGGGATATAAATCAGAGTCATTAGTATAGGTAGCATTTAAAGCCATGGGCAGGAAGGGATTAGGAAGGACTTGAATGTATACAAAGAGAAGACAATCAAGGGTGGAACCAGGGATTTAGAGATTAGATGCACAGGCTATAACAGAGCAGAGTTTCAAAAGTGAATGTCACTTCGTTAAAGGAATTGTGTTGTAAGAGTTCCCAATAAAATGATTAATGAAAATAATAAAATCATCTTTTTAATAGATTGTGTAAAATACTGCTGAGAGATTAAACAGGAGTGCAAAGGTTTCTGTTCGATTTTTCAACACAGAAGTTCTTGGAGACATTGATGAGAAGAGTTGACAATGAACTGATAGACACTCCAAGGAAGGCAGCTACCTCAGAGCTTTTAGGTGCAGTGCTTTGGGATCCACTGCAGCCTCTGAGCCAAAACCATGCTGTTCCAAGGTAACCTTCAGCCAAGGACTGGGCACATTGAGGATACTAGGGTCTGGCTACTTGTGTTCAGTGCAAGATGCCTCTCAAAGTTAATCTTGGTTCTGAAGCTCTGATTGGATTGTCCAAGACTTGGACAGATATCAGGGGGTAGCCAGCCTCCTGATATACCCACAGCAAGGGTTCAACAGGCACTTGTGTAGTGTATGATAATTGTTGTGTATGATAATTATTATTTATTATAACACTGATATAGAGATTATGAAAGAGAGAGAGAAAAGAGCATTACAAGTTACATATCTATCCTTTCATGGTACATGCTCACCTCTGCCCTGCTACATGGTCCACATGGAGAAGGAGATGGGAGAGCCGCAGCCTGGATGGAGGCAGGTTGGTACGAAGCAGGCTTTTTCCCTGTCCTAAATCCCATCACTATATATCCTCTGAAGCCAAGCCAGGCCCCCTAATTACAGGCAAGTACACGTGTCACAGGAGAGGGTTGTCTTAAGGGCTATATGGTAATAAGGGGAGTGGTCTTAGGGGTGTCTACATGACTATGTGACAAAAGGAGTGAAAGGACGGGACCTTAATCTGTGGGGGTAGATAAGAATTTCTATCAGGATAGGGGCTATTAATAATCACTCTTTAATCGGGCCCACAGACTTCGAGGGAAGCGAGCCATCATCCTAATAGCAGGGGAGTTAGCTCTAGGTAGACAACACAAAAGGCCTTAAATAATTGAGACTTCCATAACAAATGCTGGTAAATATTCTGGTTAATCTTTGGAGCATAATAATTGTGAATTTCATAATATTGTGAAAAAGAAGTTCTGTCTTCATCCGACAGGCAGATCTGTGTTTCAACTGGGGGCTCTCCCTTCCCAATTCTGCTGTCTCTCCCCTTTCTGTTCACAAGTGTCCAATCTACATCATGGTCTGAACCATTGTCTTCCCACTCCTGCTCCTTCCCCTTCTTGTATTTCACAGGCAATATCCCCAATGAAAGACACTGTAGATTAGACTCTTAACTGCAAGGTCAATAGTTCAAACCCACCAACTACTCCATGGGAGAAAGATCAGATCATACTCTACCATAAAGATTGGCAGTCTCTAGCATATGGGCATTGGGTCTCCACACAAGTACTTCCTGAGTGCAAGAACATTTTGTCCTATTAAATTGGCATTCCATGATGCTCACCTTCCTAACACGATCACTGAAGACAAATGTGTGCATAAGCAAATGTGGTGAAGAAAACTGATGGTGCCCAGCTATCAAAAGATGTAGCATCTGGGGTCTTAAAGGCTTGAAAGTAAACAAGCAGCCATCTAGCTCAGAAGCAACAAAGCCCACATGGAAGAAGTACACCAGCTTTTGGGACCACGAGGTATCAAAGGGATCAGTTATCAGGCTTCAAGAACTAAAAATCATAACATTTCATGCCCACCTTCCTGATATGATTGCTGATGACAAATGTGCGCATAAGCAAATGTGAAGAAAACTGATGGTACCCAGCTATCAAAAGATATAGCATCTGGGGTCTTAAAGGCTTAAAAGTAAACAAGCAGCCATCTAGCTGGGAAGCAACAAAGCCCACATGAAAGAAGCTCATCAGCCTGTGTGACCACAAGGTGTTGAAGGGATCCGGTGTCAGGTATCAACGAACTAAAAATCAAAGAACTAAAAATTATAAATGAGAGGGAGTACAGATTGGACACCCAAAGCTCATCAATAGGTGAAGCAACATCCCCTTACAGAGGGGTTGCAAGGAAGAGATGAGTCAGTCAAGGTACAGTGTAGTAACAATGGAATGTGCAACTTTTCTCTAGTTATCGAATGCTTCCTCCCACCCACTATCATGATCCCAATTCTACCTGGCAAATCCAGCTAGACCAGGGGAAGTACACTGGAGCGGTAAACATGGGCAATTTAGGATAGATGATCCCTTCAGGACCAGTGGTGGGAGTGGTGATACCAGGAGGGTGGAGAGAGGGTGGAGTAGAAAGGGGGAACCAATTGCAGAGATCTACATATAATCTCCTCCCTGGGGTGTGGAAAACAGGAAAGTGAATGAAGGGACACATCAGACAATGTAGATATGAAAATGTAATAACAATTTGTAAATTATTAAGAGTTCATGGGGAAGGGGGAGGGGAGAGGGAAGGGCAAATTTGGGGAGCTGGTACTGGGGGCCTAAGTGGAGGGAGGATGTTTTGAGAGTGATGATGACAACAAGTGTACAAATGTGGTCTGAATACAATTGACATATCTATTGATCGTGATGGGAATTGTATGAGCCCCCAATAAAATGATTAAAAAAAAAAAACCGAGGAGGAAAGTGGAGCTTATACCAAGGGCTCAAGTAGAAAATGTTTGGAAACTAATATGGCAACATGTGTACAAATATGCTTGATACAAATGATGCATGGAATATTATTAGAGCTATAAGAGCCCACAATAAAATCATTGAGAAAAAAAGATTTGCAGTCTCAGAAAACCCCATATAGAATCAATATGAGTCAGAACATAATCAATGTTAGTGGGTTTGATTTTTATTTATTTATTCCCAATTAGAGTCCCTTAGGAGTTAACTAGGGAAGTGTCTGACTGCCAACCAAAAGATTAGCCATTTGCACCCACTCTATGGTACCCTCCGAGGAAAGACCGGTCCAAGCAAGCCAAGTTTTGAAAATCCTACGGAACAGTCCCACCCTGCACTCATGGGATAGGGTTGTATGGTACTCCCACAAAGCCTCTTGCATTTCTAACTCGGGCTCAGTGTCTGATTTCCAGAGGACATGTACTGACACAAATGGTGGCAAGCGTGGTGTGAGGAAGCAGGTGTCTAGTGGGGCTGAAGCACCACTCCGTAAAATGAAATGAAGACCTTATCCAAAGTGGTGTGTGAAACATCGATAGTTCCTGGTACATGATGGTAACCCAATTGCCAAAACAATCACTGGTGGTTCCTTGGAACACTGTTCTGATGAAACACAAAAATTCTCTGGTGAGTTCAAAGAACACTACAATAACAAGGACTTTGAAGACTGTGATGATGACAGGGCTGGGGAAAGGGGAGACAGGAAGGGCAGGTGGGAAAAGAAAAGAAGAAGAAGATAGAACAATATATGCCAGGGCATTTACTGGGAAGTTGTCACTGTTTTACGATGAGATGGGTTGTGGAACTATGCTTCATGACTATCTTTGTATGTGCTATATTTTACAAATGAGGAAAATAATAATCATGAATAATTTGGGGGAGGGACGAATGAATATTTTTTAAAAGAGGAGGGTCACAGTCTAAATTAAAAACCAGGTTCCTTACTCATCAGAACTAAACATTGATTGGAGGGGTTATAAATGGTGGAAAAGGAAAATCGAAACTGATTTCAATTCTTTTGTAGCATATAAGCGAGTTATGCACAAAAAAATGAAAGAACAGGATGTACAATGATAAGGACCGTGAAATTGACTATAACATTGTGTTGGCAACTTTTTAACCGGCTGAGGGCAATCAACAGTTGAAAACGATGCCTGCAGGCTAAAGTGTCTCTTCAGTAACTTATCATGAAGATTCTCATCTCCTTCAAGGGAAGAACAAAAAACCCCAAAAGACCAAACTCAGAACTTAATACTTACAGTTATCAAGCTTCACATCTCCTCAAAGAAATAAATGGCCATTTAACTGTGAAGAGTGCAGTTAGGAGACAGCCTCCAGCTCTAGGACCTTCTAGGACAGCCGCCACATTCTTCACAAGGCCATGCTTTCCCTGGGCAGCCCCAACCAATGAGTAAGCATAATGGGAGGACTGGAACTGGGCTATTTCTTCTCAATATAGGTGGCCTCTCAGGAGCAGCAGCCTTTGTTCAAAGTTCCCCATTGCATTGACCAAGGTTGTATCACATCTGCCTTGAGAGCTACAGCATTTGATGCCCAATTCTGCCTCTTCTCAGCTCTCCTTACATATGTGTCAATGTACATTATGCTTCTTGCTCCCTGCCCCTTAATCTTTCATAGGCAGTATCCCCAATTGTTTTCTTGCATTCTCGATTTCAGATTAGCATCTGCTTCCTAGTGGACCCAAATTGGCACAATTAACCACTGATCACTCATTCTTCCACCAGGAGAAATCCCCTCAAAGACACTTAATGAAGCATTTCAAGAGTCTCTTCATTAGGATCAAAATATTTTAGCCAACTCTTCTGTTGAATTCACAGTAGGTAATCCAGCCAATAAAACTCACTTCACACACCAACATCACATTGTCCATGTAAGTATGTGTACTGCAGATCTAGTCAATTTCTCTTGCATGGTAGGACATGAATGAAGTTTACCAGAAAGCATAAATTTGAGTGATTCAGGACCAATTCTAACTAGGTTTACAATCATTCAGATGAAAAGTTTTGTTGTTTGGGAAAGTAGTTTTTAAAAAATCTTGAGCCAGTCAAGGTGCCTTATAGCACTATTGAAACATACAACTTTCCTCTAGTTCTTTAATGCTTCCTCCCACACCCCACTATCATGACCTCAATTCTACCTTACAAATCTGGCTAGCTGGAGAAGCAGGGAAACCAGGACAGTTAAACCCCTCTGGAACGATATTGAGAGTAGACATACCAGGAGAGTAAGGGGAAGGTAGGGGGAGAAAGGGGGAACCAATCACAATGTTCTACATATAACCCCCTCCTGTGGGGACAGACAACAGAAAAATGGGTGAAAGAAGACATCCATCAGTGTAACACATGAAAAAATTATGATTATTATATATTATCAAGAGCTAATGAGGGAGGGAAGGAAACATTGGCGAGCTGATACCAAGGACTCAAGTAGAAAGAAAATGTTTTGAAAATGATGTTGACAACAAATGTACAAGTGTGCTTGTCACAATGGATGGATATATGGATTGTGATAAGAGTTGTACTAGCCCCAAATAAAATGATTTTTTTAATCTCCAGAAAGTTTTCCTGGAGACTCAACTATCAAGTGATGGATTTTTATTATCAAAGTCAGGGATTTCCTTGAGCAAAACTCAAAGCCACTGCCATGGAGTCAATTCTGATTCCAAGTGATCTCATAGGACAGGTTAAAATCGTCTCTGTGGCTCTCCATTCTTTACAGAAGGAGAAAGCCTCATTTTTCATCTGTGGAGCTACTGATGATTTCTAACTCCTGATCTTGAGGTTAGGAACCCCATGAGTAACCACTACACCACCAGGACTTTGACTTCTTGAGCAAAGGTAACTATGAATAGTCATTTTATCTCTTCATGAAGATGAGACAAAAAGTTCTTACCTATGACTGATAAGCATTGAGTGCTTCTCTGAAATCTTCATGGGTAACTCAGTTGGACGGGTGCTTTCTGGGGGGAAAACAGTGAGTGGAGAGATGTATTAGGCTAGATTAAACTCTGCTGTGATAGCAAGTCAAGGCTGAAACTTCAGTGACAACACAAAAGTTATTTCTCACTCAAAGTCCGGGAAGCTTTCCTGAGTGTTTTTCCTTCAAGTGCTGAACTCAGGGTTCCAGATTCCTTGCATTGGCCTTGGTCATGTACAAATCATTTGTTTCTAGTGGTATTAACAGCAAAGAGATTTCACATTAGGAAAAATCATAAGGGTTATTTGGGGGGGGGGGCAGGCCTAGAATGGCATTTACCAATCCCACAGTATTTCATGAGCCAGAAAGAAAAAAAAAAACTCTTGACTCCACTTAGCTAAAAGGCAAGCTCGGAAGTGTTGGGGAGCATGTGGATACTGGTGGATCATTTCTGCTCTAGTAGGTTTTGCCTGTAGTGTAACAACGCGGGCACAGGAAAGAAGTGAGAAGGAAAAGAGTCAATAATCTCTGTGCCAAAGTGATCCCAGAACAGACTCCATTCATACAACAGACTAATTAGAGAGCATGTTCCTACAGGGAGGATGGAGAATTCTTAATGAATTCCCCTTGTTGCAATATTATTCACTACATTAATTTCTCATTGTAAGGTTCACCGAGAACAGAGAAAGGGAGCCTATTTTCTGCTAAGAACCACTGAAATCACTTTAACATCATTCACAGGCCATCCAAAATTATCAACTTAACAATTAGCCTGCTACATTTGGTCAAACATTTAATGAACTCACCCCTAATGTGATAGTTGGAGATGCTTACCTTTGCGGAGGCATTTGATATTAATATTTTTGTGGGACTTAGGAAAAACCCATGGGCTGGACATTCGCTATCCTTAGTCCACAGAGATCAGAGTGCCCTGATTATTCAACGTGAGTTTCCAGATCTGCTTAGCAAAATATTTCTCACTGTCAGTTAGTAAGCATTCTAATCCATACATCAGTATCTTATGAATTCTATCACTCTTCCATTCATTAATAGGGTCAACAAATATTTATTGAGTACCAACTAACTAGTTTATTATGTGCCACAGCCCTGTTCTAGGTGCCAGAAATATAAAAGTGTATAAAATTGAATGTAATTCATGTCACTCGATTGCATGTCTAAAATGCTTAAGATGGTCAATTTTTTGCTAAATATATTTCACCATAATATTACTAAAAATAAAACTATATGAGACAGAAAAAGAAGCTCCTACTCCTCACAGGTTCAAACTATAAGTCTTTTCATTAACAGCTACACATTTCAACCACTCTGCCACCCGGGCTCCTACCTTTTGATACAAAAAATATGTAAAAATGTATATAATTTTGCTAATGGAATCAGACCTGTGTTTCATTCTTTTCTATTTTTTCTGTTGAAATCATCATAAACCAGTAGCTGCATACTTTCACTTAAAAATGAAAATGTCTATGGAGATAACTCCCCACCAATGCAATAATAGTTATGTACAAACCTATTAATTACTACATTGTCACTGCAAAATATTACGAACAACCTGAAGTTCATACAGGGGAGAAGGACCGCATAAGCTGTGGCCCATCCTCACAGTGCAATGCTATGAAGCTGAAAAAAGAGGAAAAGATCTTTGTGTGATGGTTCTATATGACGTCTGGCCTAATGAATTAAAAATTCCAAACTCATTGCCATATGGTCAATTCTGAGTCACAGCTACTCTACAGGACAATGGAGAACTGCCCTTGTGACCCCTGGATTTATGAGACAGTAACTCTTGACCAGAGTACAAACCCTTATCTTTCTCCAGGAAGCAATAGGCATTTTCAAATTGCTGACCTTTCTGTTAGCAGTCTAACAATTTAACCCACTATAGTACCAGAACTCCTTTCCCGACAAATTATAAGCTAAAAATAAAAGTATCAAGCCTTTCATGTGGTAAGCAAAGGAAAATTCAGGTTTCTGCAAAAACTTTTACATGAATGTTCACAGCAGCTCTTTTTGTAGTAGTCCAAACAGTCTTCAACAGGTGAATGAATAAATAAATTCAGGGGTCATCACACAATGGAATACTACTCAGCAATGAAAAGTAACATAACTAAAGTTCAAAGGCATTATGAGGAGTGAAAGAAACCAATCTCCAAAGGTTGCATGGGATTGAATTGTGTCTCCCCATATACATGTCAACTGAGCTAGATCAGAATTTTCAATATTGTGTAGTCGCCTTCCATTCTGGGATCTGCTGTAACTATCTTCCTTTTTGCGATGTGTTGTAAGTCCTCACCTCTTTGCTTTAATGAGGACAAGCAAAAAAACAAGTTAGCTACCACTAAGTCAACACTGACTCATAGTGACCCCTTGTGGGTATCTGAGAATATAACTCTTTACGAGAATTGAAAGCCCAGTCTTTCACCTGCATTGCTGCTGGTGGTTCAAACTTCCAACCATGTGGAACGCAGCCCAATTCTTAACCAAGACAACTTTTTAATGAGGCAGGGTTAGATTATGCTAATGAGGATTCGGTTGTGCTTGTTTTACAAATCAGACAGGATTGGAGTGAGATGCAACAACTTTACTCAGGTTATAAAGCTCAGTTCCAGTTAAGGAGCATTTTTGTGGGGTGTGGCTACATCACCTTTTCTCTTATAAAAGAGGAGAGGAGAGGGGCTGAGCCCCAGTGGCGTAGTGGTTGTGCGCAGGACTGCACCCCACTGGGATGGAGGTTCAATCCCAGCAAAGTCTGGGCCTCCTACTCCCACCACCAGAGGGCAGTGATGCCATAAAAAGGGCTGAGAGGAGAGAGTAGTGGACACAGAGAGGAGAGAGTAGTGGACACAGAGAGGGCCCTACTATCACCAAGAAAAAAAGAGCTTGGAGTGGTATACATCCTTTGAACTCTGGGTCCCTGTGATAGGAAACTCCTACACCCCAGGGGGAAATTATGCCAAAACAGATGGATAACACCAAGGGACCCCTGGGCCACAGATGTTGAAAATAGACAAAAGTCTTCCTCCAGGGCTGGCAGAAAGAGAAAGCCTTGCCACAGGGCCAGTGTCCTGAATCCAGGTTTAGAACCTCCTAAACTTTGAGAGAATAAATGTCTATTTGTTAAAGTCACTCACTGGCAACACTACATGTCAAATACAAAAGGGAACTATTTTCTGTTCATCTGAATTTTCCAGTAGCCCATGAGTCCATAAAGCGCATGAGCAGTATGGAGCAGGATGCTGCTGCTGCTGCTGCTGCTGTTGTTATTGTTAACAAAGAAGCATTCTCTCAAAGAATAGTTATGGCCTTTAGCTGTTCTCTAGATCCCTCTCTAGATTTCCCAGGAACATTATGAGAAGGAATATATAAACAAACAAATAAACCAGCTTCCAACTATCTTGTCTCAACAAAACAAATATTCATTAAGAAGAGCATGGCTGGTATCAGACTCAACCTTAGCAGTGACGATGGTGAAATCAACCTTGGATCATTCCTTTGTCAGTTTTGTTTTCATGGCCTACTTCCTCACTTTCAAAACTGCGATGGGGAGTGAGGTCAGCTGAAAATGATTCAGAAAAACTCCTACCACCTTCAAAGGGTTGGTGGCTATATTTTCAGGAACTGCTGACGTGGTCGTTTTAAGGGTTATTTAAGAAACAGTCTCAACTCACTGTCATCAAGTCAGTTCCAACTCAGAGCAACCCTGGAGGACAGAGTCGAACTGCCCCTGTGAGTTGCTGAAAATATCTTTTCCCTTTTCCTTGCAAGATTTTAATGAAATGTCATGTTTTAGTATATACATTCTACATATTAAGAAACAGACTCAGAAAAAGTAGCATGAGATTGTTCATTTGTTTGATTTCAGACTAACTTGATGGGAGTGGAAAGCTTCATTGCTCTCCCTTGAAGCAGCTGGTGGTTTTGAACTGCTGACTTTATGGTTAGCAACCCCAACACAGAACCACTATACTTACCAGCAGGGCTCCATAAAAGGGCATCCATTTATAAATCTAAAATTGAATGTGATGATTATATACCTCTCCTTCATATGATTGAACTATTGGATTGTATGATATGTGAAATATATTTCAATAAAACTTAATTTTAGAATGCGTGATAATATGATTAAAATGGTAGTAACAAAGGAAGGGGAAGCTACATACTTTAGGCCACCATCTATTCACATATGGATTCCTATTAAGATGTAGCATTCCACCACTTGTACCATTGTAAACTACCACGTGCAAAAAGACTTCATAATGTGACTACCATGAAAAATCATTGACATTTTCATAGCCTAATAAAAAATGGTGTTCAAACTCACCAGCTGCTCTGTAGGTGATATATGATGCTATCAACTCCCATAAAATATTTAGTCTCTGAAATCCTATGTATGGTCACAGTGAATTCTAATTGACTTGTTGGCAGTGTGTGTGTGTGTGTGTGTGTGTGTGTGAGAGAGAGAGAGAGAGAGAGAGAGAGAGAGAGAGTAAATTTAATTCTATTAGTGACACATTGAGCCCCAACATATTTGATGGCATTCAGTAAATTTCAATAAACATTGGTGATATGACCATGGACCAAATTTACAACATCCTCCATGAAAATAATAATGGTGTCTTTTAAAGTGAACCAAGGATATATATATAAACCATAGATATAGAAATGAATTTTGAGTTTACACTTAATCATAGCCCCAATCAAAGAATCATTAGTTCATATACATGACCTGCTCAATACCTACTCCCATGAAATGATCACTGAAGATATAGGTGCGGCTAAAAAAATGTACTGAAGAAAGCAGATGGTGCCCAGCTATCAGAAAGAATAGCATCTGGCATCTTAAAGGCTTATCTGAAAACAAACAGACATCTAATTGTGACATAGGCTAAGTCTACACAGAAGAACACCAGCATGTTGGATCCAAGGATTTTAAGTAATAAAATAGAAACCCTGAGGTCGGTATGGTGTTCAAGGTTAAATTCAGAACTTAGAAGCCTACAGATAAGAGTGAAGCCTCAGAGCCAATTCATAGGATCCCCCACACAGATTAAGCCTTTGGCAAATTTCCACCAGAGATGGACCAGGGATGGGAAAGTCCTTGATAGTGGATCGAGTACACGGCAGGGTGGATGGCTGCAGTTGTAGTTAGGTCAAAATGTGTCACCTAGTCATTGATCTCCCTCTTGACCCAATGTGTAATTCCTCCAATTTTTAATATTTTCTGCTTTGCTATCAATGGAAGTTTTTTGTTTCATTATATCATTGTTTCATGATATTATGTGTGTGTTCATGTGGTGTGATTTTCTGTGTATGAAACCCAGATTAGATAAGCCTATAGGGACCAAAACGGAATCAATAGCTTCCAAGGGACATGGTAGGGGCGGCTGGCAGGAAGTGGGGAGCCGACGAGTACAAGGAAGAAGACATGTCCTGGATTTGACTGCAGTGATAGGTGGACAACTGTAAGGAATGTGACTAAACTATTTATTAAAACACAGGTGTGAATTGTATGTTGGTGAAACTGTTAAAAATAAACTAATTTAAAAATGAACCATTGGGAGCTGAGCCCTGGTGGCATAGTGGTTGAGTGCGGGACTGCAACCCATTGGCTTGGCAGTTCAAATCCAGCAGCAACTCTCCGGGAGAAAGGCTGGGTAACTCCCACGACCACCAGAGGGCAGTGATGCCCCCCCCCAAAAAAAATGAAACATTGGTGGGATAAAGGAACTCATGAATGAAGAGGTTCACCCGTTTTGATATGAAATCGTTTTGATTCTGAAGCCGTTAGAAAATTTGAAGCAAGAAAGAAGGACAAGCAAGCAGTGTCTAAAGTAAAATACAACACCAAGGAATAAAAACGCAAAAGCTGTGTTAGCAAAATTAAATGTAATACATTTAATTGTAAGGTTTGGAGTCTTTGTTGGAACACTTGCCTATATGTCAGCAAACTTGTAGTGAACATAATGCGATAGCGCAAGTGCCCATCAAATAGCACAGTTCATTCTAGTCTTACAGATATGGCCAAACCATAATAATGAACTTACCCACTTCCACAACATTGTGAGCTCTTTCTTGCTATAAATCTCTTTCTCTGTACATACACAGACAAGGATCTCTGGTTTTTCTTCTCCAGGGAAGCCAACATAACACATTCCCTTCTCTTTTCTTTTCTTCATGTATTCATCTAATTAATGATTACTGAGCACTAAATGCCAGCCATCAAGCCAGGCACTGTGGACACAGCTAGCCCATGAGACAAGACCCTCTTTTACAGGAGATTGGTGGAAACAGACAACAAATCAGCAAAAAATAAAAATAGCAAGAATCAACGCTATGCAGCGACTCAAAATAGGGTAATGTAGAAAGGTGCCTAGGAGATACAACAGTTAACTGCTTGTTTGCTAACAGAAAGATCGGTGATTAAACACAATCAATGGCGCAATGGAAGAAAGACCTAGTGATCTTCTTCTATGAAGATCATAGTCAAGAAAGCGCTAGGGGAAAGTTCTATTCTGTAAAGGCCGCATGGAGTTGCCGATACAAAATAGACTCTATGGCACCCATCAAGAACCCTAATGGAGTGGGAATGGGGGAAAGGGGTGTGTCCAGGTGGTTCTCTCAGCAGAAATAGCACTGCAGCAAAACTATGCATAGGAAGAAAGTGCGGCTCTAAAAAGAGCTAGGGAAAGAGCATTTCAGCCAAAGGGAGCAGCAAGAGCAGTGGTTCTCAATAGGAGTGGTGTCGCCTCCTAGGAGGCATTTTGGAAATTGCAGGTAAGTGATGTTTGTGCTATTAGAATTACTGGGACATCCAACTGGCATGTAATGGGCCTGGGCTGTGGTGCTACACACACTGAAATGCACCATCCTGGCCCAGCATGACTTTCAAGAGTTCCACAATTCATGTTGGCAAAAATTCCCTTCAGCTTGACTCATAAATGCAAAACTTTTTTTGGGGGGTGGGGTGGGCACTGTACTTAGGTCCACAGAAATTCTCAAGAAAGCATGCAGCACATAAATAGATGTGAGATTGTGTGATTGTGTTCAGAACTTGACCAGGAATTCTTTACCATTTTAAGAACAATTATCAGACCCACACGCCTCTCTGCTGGCAAGTGATTGTCACAGAAAATGCCTCGCCCAATAGGAATGATTCAGCAAGCAGCAATATCGACACTAGAGCATTTTTTAATTGGCAAAAATCTGCCCACCGTTTCAACTCACAACCATACACAGTACAAAAGGGTGCACAATGAAAAGCATCTTTTGACTTCTGCTGGTGGTGGTATTGGCTAGGTGTCAGACTGCTGACTGACAAGGTCAGTGGTTCAAACCCACCAATCCATCAGTAGAAGAAGGATGTGGCTGTCTGCTCTCCTAAAGATTTACAGTCTTGGGCTGAGCCCCGGTGGCGTAGTGGTTGAATGTGGGAATGCACCTCACCGGCTTGGCAGTTCAAATCCAACAGCAGCTCTTCAGGAGCAAGCTTGGGCCTCCCACTCCCATCAGAGGGCAGTGATGCCAAAAAAAAAAGATTTATAGTCTTGGAAACCCTAGGTATGCTTTGGAATGAAGTTGTAAGCAGTGGGTAGACTGCTCCCCAAAGGAACCCTAGGGGTGCAGTTGTTAAATGGCTCAGCTGCTAAACAAAAAGTGCAGCAGTTCAAACCCACCAACCACTCACTCGGTAGGTGTAAAATGTGGGAGTCAGCAGCCATATATTGATGATAGCCTGGGAAGCCCACGTGATAGCTCTACGCTGGTCCATAAGGTCTCCGTGAGTCAGGGTCAACATAAAGGCAAGGAGTTTGCAGCTCCCAGTTTCCTGCTACAGAAATGAGTTTTTGTTTGAAAGATAGAAAGGGGAGGAAGGAGAAAGAAAAGAAAGTCCCCTCCCTACACTGCTATACCTATCATCTATCTTGGTACAATGGGTACTTATTACAGATGGGGTTTCCAAAACTTCATAAAGAACAAAAGAAAAATAGAGCAGAAACCAACCCACACTGGTATAAATATAGCAAGATATACTATCTTCTGCACAATATTAGCAAGTTAAACCAAGGGAATGGACTGAGCAAAGATGTCACTTAGCAAGCAGAGACACTGAAAAAATGAGAAGTGAAGAGTGAAAACACTTAGCATCTGCCGACTGCCCACCTTTGTCCTTATATTGCTAATTTACTTCTAAGGCTTTTGTGCTGACTGCCTCTTTCAATTATTATTGAAACAGCCTTTTTGAATTGTAAATTTTTTTAAAAAATTAATCAGAAGTCTTCTTAGAGTGTAATCAAGTCAGTTGTGTCCCCTCTTTGTCTCAATTTTACCACTGAAAATGTCCCTACTCAAGATGTTTTGTTGTTGATAAAAGGTATTTGTGATGACAGCCAGTAGTCTCACAAAAGTCTATCATGTGATCTCCAGTTTCATCTCTATAACCAAGGCTGTACTTTCCAATTGCTGTTCCTTCTTCCTTGTAGCCGATGTTTACATTCCAATCACCGATAATTATGAATGCATCTTGACTTCAAACTTGATCAATTTCAGACTGAAAATATGTTGTAGAAGTCTTCAAGGTATGCATCACTAGCTTTAGTAGTAGGTGCATAAATCTGAAGAATAGGAGAGAAGCACCTGCATCCTGAGCAGTGTGTTGTCTGCGTGCCCATCAGTGCCTTCTCCCGGAGACTCCTTGCACCTCTTCAACTCAAAAGTGTTCCCCAGGGTCTGTAGCTTCTCACACTAGGAAGAAGTGAATGCTAATCAGGAAGCAAGTGACTGCAGCTGGTGCACAACATGTTAGGGCTTCCTTCTGAGTTTCCCAGTCTTGTCACCTGTGCACATGGCAAACCTGACTTAAACTCTCCCGAGATGACCAAGCACTCAGACTACAGCCTGGAGAAAATCAAGAACAAAGCAGAACCCATCATAGCTATGCTTCCCCATGACCTCTCAGTCCTGCAAGCTTTCATGCTTGTGCAGGTAGAAGAGCAGACCAGAAAAGAAACCAGCAGCAAGAAATAACCCCAGTGTACCCGGCTATCAAAAGATATAATGCCTGAGGTCTTAAAGTCTTGAGGATGACCAAATAGAGCAACAAAGTCCACCATAGAAGAAGCTCATCATCCTGTGTGACCTTGAGGAATGGAAAGAACCAGGTATCAGGCATCAAAGAGCAAAAATAATATCATTATGTGCTCACCCAACATGATCGCTGAGGACAAAAGGGTGCAGAGGCAGACAGAGTGGAAGAAATTGATGGTACCCAGCTACCAAATGATAAAGTAGCTGGGATATTAAAGGTTTGAACATGAACAAGTGGCCATCCAGCGCAGAAACAGCAACACCCACATGGAAGAAGCACACCAACCTGTGCGATCATGAGGGGTCAAAGGGAGCAGATATCAAACATCAAAGAACAAGAATCAAATCAATAAGAATGAGGGGGAGAACAGGGTGGGGACCCAAGGCCCACTTGTGGGCAATTGAACACTCCCTTGGAGATGAGCCAGTCAAGGCACAGTGAGTTAGCAATGAAGCATAAAACTTTCCTCTGGTTCCTGAAGGCTTCCTTCCCCCAACTATCATGGTCCCAACTCTACCTTGCAAATCCAGCTGGACTGGAAGAGGTACACTGGTAGATATGAGAACTGGAAATACAGGGAACCTGGGGCGGATAAAGCCCTGAGGGCCAGTGGTGAAAGTGGAGTTACCGGATGGGTGGAGGGAAGGTAGGGTGGAGAGAGGGAGCCAACTGTGGGGATCTACAGGTTGTCTCGATCTACGGATTGTCTCTTATCTGGAGGACAAACATCAGGAGGAGTGGGCAGGGGGAGATGTTGGGCAGTGTAAGGTATGACAAAACAATAATAATTTATAAAGTAATGAGGACTGCGGGGAGGAGGGGGGAGGATGGAGGGGGAAGGATAATATCAAGGGCCTGTGTTGAAAAAATGGATATTTGAAGAATGTTAACAAAAGCAAGCAGGTGCTTGGCACAGTATATGTAACTATTATTATGAAAAGCAATGTATGAGCTCCCAATAAAATGATTAAATAAAAAAAGAAATAGCCCCAGTGATGACTGTAACTAAATTAGAAAGTAATGGAAGTTTCCCACAAACTTTTTGAAGGCAAAAAGTTATCACACAACTTTTGCCTGTCAGTTATTCACTGGTTTAAGCCTTATTGACAGCAATTACAAGGATCTGTTTGCAAGCTAACATTTCATGATCTACGTAATTTTTCCATCACCCCCTCAACTCCCCCCCTTTCTGTATACTGACCCTAATAACCACTAATCAACTTTCATATCTATAAAAATTGAATAATAGTTGTATTGACTGAGTTTCCTTCTATATGGATAGATTTAATATATCACAAACTGCATTATACTACAATATGGATCTTGAAATATCCATTTTTGACAAGGAATATAACACCATTCCTCTTGATTTTGTCATTCATGGCAGTGTAAACTACGTGACTAAACCACATGACTGATTCACAATGATGAGTACTAATCCATTTCAGTTCATTAATGGCTAGGATATTGATTTTTATGAATTGCATTTCGGTTTTTATGACTTCAGTTTTCCTAGATTCATGCTTCAGACATTTCAAGGTCCACAATTAAAAGAAGTTTACAGTTGCTTCTGCTCATTTTGAGTCATGCTCCTTGAGGTTCTGAGGTGCACCGGACACTGTCATAGTATTTTTAATGGCCTCATCTGCATGTGAAGGTGGACATGGAACAAGGAAAACTGAAGAAGAGTCAATGCATTTGAATTAAGGTGCTAGCAACGAATGTGCATAGCACTGTGAAATGCTAAGAGGAGAAATGAAAGTATGTCTTGAAGTATGTCTTGAAAGAAGTATGGCTAGAGTGCTCCCTACAGGCAAGGGCAGTGAGTACAATAGTAAGCCCCAGGAGCCACCACTCCCCACCCCAGCGCTTCAGAGTACACTGGAGATACCAAGAACCCACAGCCACAGAAACTCATGTAAAGAAGGAAGACTACGTTTTAGAGAAAGACAACCCAGGTATTTCCAGTGTAGAATTGTTATCCATAGGATTTTTGATGGCTGTGATAACCAAGTACTTCTTCTGTAGCATCACTGACAGGATTTGAAACACCAACCTTCCAGTTAGTAACACATACAAATCATTTATTCCTATTAACACCAAACTCATTGCCATCAGGTCAATGCTGTTTTTATTAGCTTGTACTCTATTAAACTAAGGGGGGGAGGGGAAGATCTCGTTTCAGAAACCCGAAGGAGCAATTAGTTCTACTCTGTCCTTCGGATTGCTATGAATCAGAATTGAATGAAGGCAGTGGGCTTTAGTTACCTAGGCTGCAGTTATATCCCTGGGGGTATAATTGTTATGCACTGGGCTGCTAACTGCAAGGACATCAGTTCAAAACCACCAGATCGGGAGAAAGATGGGGCTTTCTACTCCTGTAAAGAATTACTGCCTCAGAAACCCAGCATCATCACCATGAGTCAGCCTTGTGTCCGTGGCAGTGAGTTTGACTTTTTTGTGGTAGTTAAAACCATGAGCATAGTAGAGCATAGGGTGCGTAGCAGAGCCCAGGAGCACGCGAAGTTGTGAAAACGTTTTAGTCATAACCAAACCCCTGAGAGATCGAGGCACTGCCGCCCATCTCCACTTTAGAGGAAGCCACTGAGGCACAGAGAAGTTGAGTGACTTGTCCAGGTCCAAACAGTGGGCTGTAGAGCACAGATTCGAACACCAGCTCTAGAATCCGAGATGCTGCCCGCCATCGACTCAAGGCTCACTCCTAGAGACTCTATGAACAGTTGAGAACTGCCTCTGTGAGTTTCTGAGATGATCCATCTGGATGGGAGTCAAAAGTCTCATCATTCTCCCACGAAGCAGCAGGTGGTTTCAACTGCTGACCTTGGAGTTAGTAGACCAACACACAACCCACTATAGCACCAGGGCTCCAGCCTGTGCAAGTGAAAACAGAAAGAATAGGTTACCTACGACAGACTGCTGTACTGACACCCGGTACCTGAGAAGCATCCGCTGGGCGGCCGTTGCTCTTGCTTTCCCTGTAGACAGCTTTTCCTTTCTGCCCTGGAAAACTCCAAGGCTTTTGCACGGACCACCACAAAAGAGCTTGGAGGGAAGGGAAAACATGCCAGGAGAGGACGAGGGTGAGTTGGTACGTGGAAAGGAGAACAAGGGCAAAGGATGAAAGGTAGAGGAGAGGTGAGGACTGGAGAAGTCTTGGTGGGCCAGACCCAGGAAAGGCCTCGGTGAATTTCTAAACTGAAATTCCTGCAGGATCACTGAGGGACAGACACCTGCCCTCACACACACCCCTAGCCCGCGCTGGTCCACAGCGGGGCCCCGCTCGACCTGGGCGGGGCCTCAGGTTGCTCCCGCTCTTCCGCCCCACGCCGGTGGGCGGGGACGACCCCTGGAGGTTCCCGCCTGCCCCGCCCCGCCCTCTACCAGATTCCCCGGACCCCGCTCCCGGGAGCCACACGCTTTCCCTCAGAAAGGCCAAGGCCAGCGGGGCGCGATGGCTACTTGGAAACGCGACAGTCGGCTGACCGGCAGCCAGCGGCTGCTGTGTGCTGGGATGGCGGGGGCGCTGAGCCTCAGCCTCACGGCCCCCCTGGAGCTCGCCACCGTGGTGGCCCAAGTCGGCGGGGGGCGCGGCCCCGCGCGGGGCCCGTGGCACTTGGGGCTGCGAGTGTGGCGGACCGAGGGGCCGCGGGCCCTGTGGAAGGGCAACGGGCTGGCGTGCCTGCGCCTCTTCCCCTGCAGCGCCGTGCAGCTGGCCGCCTACCGCAAGTACGGGTGGACCGGGCCCGGGAGGGAGGCGCGGGGGGCGGGGGTGGAAGGAGGCGGGGACTTGGGTGCTCTCAGGCCGCATGCTGTGGCTTCCCCAAGCCTAGTGGAGCGCGTGAGAGCCCCTCTGAGCAGTTGAGTCCCGGATGGGCCGAGTTTGGCAAGTTGTCTTGCGATGTGAGGCTGCGGAGGGAAAAGTAGACGGTGGGACTCCCATCAATGGGTGTACTCCAGCAGGCCCAAGGACGTTGCCATGCAGTCAATGATGGCGCCCCTGTGAATGGCAACCCCCTACCATCCAGCCTCTTCCAACCCACAGCGACCCTCCTCGGGAGCCCTGTGCTGCTGCTGGGAGGAGGGCGTTGGGCAGTGAGCCCAAAGGTGGACGGAGGAAACACCTACCAGCAGCTTCACGGGAGAAAGACCTCCTTGGGGCCGCTGCGAGCCGGAAACCACGAGAGGGACTTGGACTTTTAAGGCCGTTTTGGGTTATAGCGCCCTCACTGGGATCGGCAGCCTAGAGCCCGGAGGCAGCCACTCTGCTGTGCCCTGTGGGGTTGCTTATGCCCGAACGGACTCCACTGCGGTCATGGGGCTTTGTAGTATTTGTAATCTTTGCCGAATCACAGCCCAGGTAGCACTGGTTTAAGCATTTGACTCCACCTGTGAGATGAACCAGCCAGTCTCCCTGTGGTAGGGAGACAATACTCCCTGCTCCCCTAATGACCACAGACTCCCAAACCCAGTGGGGCCATTGTCCTTTCTCCTAACAGGTCGTTATGGGTCCAGATGGATTCCAGCACAGGGGGTTTGGAGTTGAGGTTTTCCAAGACGGAGGTGATCTGCTCCTAGGGTTGCCCAGGCTGTAACCTTTCCGTGAGCAGATCTGATGGTGGACTGGAGCCCCCAGCCTGTGAGCAGGACAGTGATGGAACCACGAGTCCATAGAAGTCTTAGAGACCCAATGAGGCCCTTCTACTCAGTCCGGTGGAGTCATTGCCAGTCTGAATCAATCCCAAAATGGCAGTGCGTTTGAGGGCTTTGTCACCATTGTTGCTGCTGTTGTCCTGCCATTTGCAGGAACCAACCATTTGACGGTTCAAACCCAACCTGCAGCTTTGTGAGGCGGCCTGCCCATCAGCTCCTATACAAAGCACAGCCAAAAAATAAAAATAAATTTAAAGTACAGCCTGAAAAAAACCCTGTGGGCAGTTAGTTCTTTCCTGTCATTGGCTTCTCTCTGAATCCAAATTCACTGAGGGTGTGGGGAGGGAAATCACTTGATGGCATCTGACAGCAACAGGTGCTGTTTTAGGGAGCACCACCCCAGTCCCGGGAGGCTCACTAGTCTGGACAGGCTAAGCGATGGAATGAGGGGTGGATGAAGAGAGATTTCCCGAGACATGACTCCTCACCATATCCATCTTCACCAAGTTGGAGGAGGGGGGTGGTGGCAGGTGTGGGGGGTGGGGTGGCTGGCCTGGGCTGACTTGAGAGGATTAGGATTATCTTAGCAAGATAAGTGTACAGGAGAAAACTCTTGGTAAGTGGGAGAGAATCACATTCCTTGACACAAAAGGACCACCAATTTCTGTTTCTAAAGAAACAGAACTAAAATGCAACCAGTTGTCATGGAGTCCAGTACAAACCATGGTGATGCCGTGTGGGTCAGACTAGGACTTCGCTCCCTAGGGTTTTCATTGTCTGCTTGTTCTGCAGTAGATCACCAGGCCATTCTTCTGAGGCATGTGTCACCTCAAGTCCGTGCCTCCTAGGGATTGTTGTCCCCTTCAGAACCAAACCCACTGCCATTGAGCAACTGATGGCTTTGAAACACCGACCTTGAGGTGACCAGACCCATGCTTACCTAGAAGTGCAACAAAGGCTTTACCTTGTACCCTCCACTACCACCTAAATGAAGCTTGACTTTAGGGACCAACTTGGGCTGCAACTTTCCCTCCCCAAGCTACCAGTAGTCCCCTCCACTTAATGCCTCACTCCTATATGTACCCACCAGAATGTTCTGAGGTAAAGGCCTAATGATATAAATGAGGTGTGATCCTTAAAACTTCTCTCCCAAATTAAGAGAAGGTACCATCTATGACTATGAACTGCTCTGAAAAGGATCACATTAGAAAACCCCGGATAGAGTGGGACAAAATTGTGGAATAAAACTCAGAATGAGGCTGAGCCCCAGTGGCGCAGTGGTTGTGTACAAGACTGCAGCCCACAGGATTGGCAGTTCAAATCCAGCAGCAGCTCTTCAGGAACAAGACTGGGCTTCCTACTCCCACCAGGGCAGTGGTGCCAATTAAAAAAAATCTCAGAATGATAAAAAAAATTACCAAGCTTTTTGGTCATACAGAGAGAGGTGGAATTCCTGAGACCAATGCCCTTCCGGCCTGGACACCACTGGAAAGCCCTGCTGGCATAGTGGTTACAAGGTTGAGCTGCAATCCACAAGGTCCATAGTTAAACACCACCAGCCCATCTGAGGGAGAAAAGACAGGCCTTTCCACTGTCATAAACAGTGATAGTCTTGGAAACTCTCAGAGGCAGGTCAACTCTGTCCCATTGGGTCGCTATGACTTGGCATCAACTCCATAGCAAGTTTGAACTATTTGGTTTGGTCATCCTCTAGTTCAGTGGTTCTCAACCAGTGGGTCATGACCCCTTTGAAAGGCAAACAACCCTATCACAGGAATCTCCTAAGGCCATCGGAAAACACATATTTCTGATGGTCTTGGGAACCAAGAGAGAAAATACAGCCCACATATCAGATGTTTACAGTACATTATGATTCCTAACAGTAGCAAAATTGTAATTATGAAGTAGCCACAAAAATAATTTTATGGTTGGGGGAGTCACCACAACATGAGGAACTATATTAAAAGGTCACAGCATTAGGAGTGTTGAGAACCACTGCTCTAGTTCTGGTCTCCAGGCTGTCAGACTGATGGTAATGTGATCCATTAGTTCACTGGTCTCTTTCCATGTGCCTTCTAATTTTCCTCAGTCTTCTTTCATCTGGATGGGGAGAGACCAGTAGTTGCATCTTAAATGACTGGGAGTCCAGTCCTCCTCACCTCTGTTGCCTGCAAGACCCAGTCACTACTCCAAAATAAACTTAGAACCTTGTCTTTGTGGATTGTGTGGTGCCAAGCGATGTTGCTGCCACTAGAGACTATGGTCCTGAGCCCCAGGCCCAGTGCCTCAATCTCTCAAGGTATTTGGTTATGACTAAGACAGTTTCACAACTTCACGTGCCCCTGGGCTCCCCCACCGCCCACCCTGTACTCTACTATGTTCATAGCTATAACTACAACCAAAAAACATCAAACTCACTGCCATTGAGTCAATGCTGACTCACAGGGAGGCAAGGTTTCTGAGGCAGTAATTCTTTACAGGAGTAGAAGGCCCCATCCTTCTCCCAAAGAGCATCTGGTAGTTTTGAACTAATGATCTCGCAGTTAGCAGCCCGGTGTATCACCACTACACCCCCAGGGATGTAACTGCAGCCTAGGTAACGGAAGCCCACGGCCTTCATTCAGTTCTGACTCCCAGCAACCCGAAGGACAGAGTAGAACTTCCCTCTGAGTTTCCAAAGTAAAATCCTGTTTTTTCTTTTCCCAGAGCATTTTATTGGGGGCTCTTACAGCTCTGCTCACAAATCCATCCATCCATCTATCCATTGTGTCCAACACACTTGTACATATGTTGCCATCATCATTTTCAAAACAGTTTCTTTCTACTTGAGCCCTTGGTGTCAGCTCCTCATTGCTCTCCGTCCCTCCCCCACCCTCCATCTCTCGTGAACCCTTGATAATTTATCCTTTTTCCCCCATGTCTTACACTGACCGCTATCTCCCTTCATCCACTTTTATATTGTTTGCCCCCGGGGGGGGGGGTACATGTCAATCATTGTCATGGAATTCCCCTTTCTCCCCCCACTGTCCTGGTATTGCTACTCTCATTATTGGTCGAAAATGGGTTTTCTGTCTTGGATTCACTTTGCAGAGACCTCTTATCTTTACTAGTGTACATGCTCTGGGGTAGCTGGATTTGTGAAGTAGAATTGGAATCACGATATGGGGGGAGGGAGAAGTATTAAAGAACTAGAGGAAAGTTGTATGTTTCATCAGTGCTATACTGCACCCTGACTGGCTTGTCCCTTCCATGTGATCCTTCTTTGAGGGGATGTCCAGTTGTCTACAAATGGGCTTTGGGTCTCTACTCCACCCTCCCCCTTATTCACATCAATATCTGTTCTGAGTCTTTGATGTCCGATACCTGATCCCATTGACACCTCCCTGTCTCACAGGCTGGTGTGCTTCTTCCATGTGGGCTTGTTGCTTCCCATCTAGATGGCCGCTTGTTTATCTTCAAGTCCTTAAGACCCCAGGATGCTCTATTTTTGATAGCCTGGCAGGAAACAACATCTTTTTTGGGAGCAGAGCACCTCATCTTAGCAGGTGCTAAGTTGAACCACTGCAAGTAGCAGTCCTGTACTTAACCCACCATGCCAACAGGGCTCTGTGTCCAAATAGCCTGTCAAACCAGTTTATACGGGTGGATATTGTCCCCTTCTCCTTCCCATACCTATCCTAGTCACTTTTCATGTCCATCTGTCTCCACTCATTGAGTTTTGTTAACTGCAAGTTTATAAGGATAAGAGAGCTTAAGAAAGTTTAAAGAACCATCCCATTTTTTTCAGTGATTTTATCGGGGGCTCTTACAGCTCTTATAGCATTCAATGCATCATTTTTACCAAGCATATTTATATACATATTGCCATATTCATTTCCAAATATTTCCTACTTGAGCCCTTAGTATAAGCTCCTCTCCCCTCCCCCTTTTTTTAATGAATCATTTTATTGGGGACTTTGTCCCATTTTTTCATTTGATGATTTTTTTTCCCACATCACTGCCCTGGTGGGAGTAGGAAACCCAGCCTTGCTCCTGGAGAGCTGCTGCTGTATTTGAACCACCAACCCTGTGAGCCACAGTCCCGCACACAACCACTGCACCACCAGGGCTCAGCTTTAATTCAATTTTTCCATGAACTTTTTCAAGCCCCTTGTATAATCGCATTTATTATATAATAGGAAGTTGCCTTCCATGTCCGTTTGCTGTACCTTGATGGCCCGTGTGTTGTTATGAGGCTGGAAGCTCTGTCACTGGTATTTCAAATGGCAGCAGGGTCACCCACCATGACCAGGTTTCAAAAGAGCTTCCAGATGAAGAACAAACAGCAAATAAGGGCTCAGCTCCCCACTTCGGAGGAAAGGGCAGCTTGAAAACATGGTCTGATGCTGAAGGCCTAATGAATGGAAGCCGCCCACTGTCTGAGCTAGTGCTGGAGGATGGGCGGCCGCCTCAGGTCAGAGGGCACTAGAAATGTGACTGAGGAGCTGCTGCGGGGTAAAGCAGGAAGGCAGTGACAAAGAGGAAGGCCTTCCGGGATCTCAATGGACCCAGGGTCTGCTACCACGGACTCCAGCACAGGCACACTGGTGCAGTCCCGGTCAGGGTTTCCTCTGGTTGTGCGCGGGGTCACAATGGGTCTGAGCCGACTCTGAGGCCACAACTACCGCCACCATCTTTGTTATCTGAAGTCTATGGTTTTAAAAGCATCTGAGCTCTTTTTAGTTTAAGAGGAAAAAAATACTTCCAAGGGCCGCAGGTGAAGTGAAGGTCAAGAGGAAGCAGAGTACAAGCCACTGTCTGCTCTTACTCCAGACCCCCAGGTGGGATGGGAGGAGCTTCCTGGAAGGCGAAAGTCAGGTGGGAACACAGCAGTGTTTGGCGAAGCAGGGGGAGGTGCCAAAGGCAGGGTGCGTGGGGCAGCAGCTCACCCCTGGTCATTGGATTAGCTCAAGTGGCTAATCCCACTTGCAGTGGGCTGGCAAGAAGAATGCTTCTGGGGAGGGAGGATATTCAGGACTAACATAAGAAACCCAGAGTGGTTTATTGAGTTGGGTTCTGAATCACAATCAGGAAGTAGCCTTTATCTGGGGCAACCATTTTTCTTGGCACGAACTGGAAGGAAGGTGAGGTCATTCTGGGGCTGTGTTTCTCACACAGGGCTCCTTGCCTTCCGGATGATGTGCACGAGGTCGGTGGACTGTGTTGGTGGAATGGCTCAAGGCACTCTTGATCGGAATGCCTTCCCATCAAGATGATCCCCTGCACGCCCTCCTGGGTTCCTTCCTGCTTTGCCATCTCGAAGTGGTCCAGCAGGGCGAAGTGATTCAGCAGTTCTGCGTTACCCAGCTGCCCGCCTTTGCCATCGCCGTTCTTTATGCTGACCTCTCTCGCATGTACCGCCTTCCCTGTTACTTGACTTAGTGCGTGTTCACCCTATAGTTAGTGATTTACTGGGAGAATACGAAATGGTCCAATTAGAGATGCAGGAGGGTTTGACATTATGTTTGATCTTCTATTTTTTGCCATACGTTTGTTCCAGGAACCCTGGTGATGTAATGGGTTGCCTGTTGGGCTGCTAACTACAAGGTAGGCACTTCAAGCCCCCCAGCTGTTCCTCCTTGGAGGAACAACAAAGCTTTCCACTCCCTCAAGATTTAGTCTTAGAAACCCACAAAGGTCATTCTACTCTGCCTACTAGGGTCACTATGGATAAGAATTGACTCAATGATAGGGAGTTTGGCTTTGGTTTGGAAGTTTGTTCCCATTTTCTCAATGAGGGTATTTAGAGCTCTAGAGTTTATAATTAGGAGTGAAGAAGTTCAGAGTACAGGGATCTCAGGGTCCAAAGGACATGCTTCACTCCAAGCTACTCCTCCTCCTCCTTCTCTTCTTTTGTCAGTAGAGGATTACTTTTATGGTCTTTGAAATGTTCTAGCAGTCAATGTAGAAATCATGAAAGTTGCTTTCTCACAATTTTACAATTTATAGGAAAATTATTTTCCTCCTCCTCCTCTATAGACAAGCTTCCTCCAGGGCTGATATCCTGCCAAAAAGAGGGAGCCAAGAGGGCTATGGATGGCTGGACACAGGTTCTTGCTCCTTGCTTCAAGCCACCAGCGTGAGACACCCCTCTCCCTGCTGGGAAGCTCCATGCACACTGCGTTGGCAGGTCTTGGTCACCTAGCTCAGCATACCCCATGGACCTGTGGGTCAGGCAGACTGCAGTCAGGGCCACTTCCTAAGAATGAAAACAGAGGGCCAGCTCGGATCCCTTTCTCAAAAAACAGCCAGGCCAAATGGTGCCCTGTGTTTAGAAATTTCCCCTTTGCTTCAGTTCACAAAGCTTAATTTGTCAAAAAAGCTTTCCCCCCAATTAAAAGATGTTAAGGTCAGGGTTTTTTTTAAACCAGGTCTCTGAAGTTCTTCCTTTCTCAGCTGTAGTTTCGGGGGCCAGGGGAGGGAGCACAGCTGTTTCTGTTGATTTGAGAAAGCTGTGAAAGATGTTTTGCACTCACAAAGACTGATGGAACTCAAAAGCGAGCCCATTGATTTTTTTTATGAGAAACATGACTGCTCCTCTTGGATGTTTCAAGTAAAAATGAGACAATTACCTAGTGACTTAGAGTCACACACACATTTCCACCTTCCAGAAGGCAGTATAGAAAGCACCCCCTGCTGCCAGGAGCACTGTAATCTCACCACTGATGGCATGGACACGGTTTTCAAGTGAGGCCGACTTCCCCCTGGTCCCCAACTGGGAAGCTGCCCCTCCAAGACTAATTGGAGCAGACATGGGGGCTCCCCCAAAATATGAAAATGAGAAACCAGTGGTCCAAGAGACCACAGTGTGGCTGGGAGCATCATCAGACTCAACGCCACATTGATGGCATACACAGTGGTACCGAGGCCCGTAGCTGGCCTTCAAGCTCAGCAAGGGGATGCAAGGGGCAGAGAGACATGGAGTAGGTTCTCCTAAGGCATGTGGTCAAGGTGACTCCTACACCAGGCCCAGAAAGATGATCTCTTTGCCCTATTCCAGAAGACATGGAAGGTAGAGGAGTTGATGATGCTCAGTATGACCAGAAGATGCAGGTATATCAGGACCCTACCCCAATGGCTAAAGAACCAAGCCAGATGGCTAGATAACCTCTTGGACTGCTTCAACAGGTACCTTACTTTACTCACAGGGACTGTTGGTGACCACTAAGTACTTCGGAGGAATGGCTCCTCCTTCACTATGCTTGATTCTCCCTCTTCTGTGAGCTGTCTCCTTGGAATCTTTCTTTTTTGGTTTGACATTTGACATCTAGGTAGTCAATGACTTCACATACAGCAGAAATGGAGGCCAAGGAGGCTGTGCTGCCACCCATGACTATAGGGGCTGTACATGAGGGCCAGGCTCAAGTCACTGGAGAGGTAGATCCCCTCCCCGAACAAGGATGTCTTGTTCCGGTGGCAGTGCAGGCCATTGTGGGTGATGGAATGAAAGTTTTCCATGGAAGGTGTAGATCAGGTCTTGTTCTCTTTTAGTCTCATAAAATTTGGCATTGGCTGGGTCGGAATACCAGAGCTCAAAAAGGATGTCTGGCATGGTTCCAGGGGTGGGAGGGGCATCAGTCAGCTTTTGGATCTTTTCAAACTCTTATTTCCCAGCGCTGTAGATCATGAGATCCTTGAATGACAGAATCCAGCTCACCAGGTCCCAGGCCCACTTGTCTTCGTCAATGGAAGACGAGTTCTTTCAAGTCGGGTAGCAGACTGGCATCTGCTAGCAGGGTCTCAAAGTTCTTGCAGTGGTGATGGGCTTAGGATGCAGGGAAGGGCCACAATCTAAGTCCCACTTATAGCTCTGCAGGACCGAGAACAAGAGGTTGCACCAGAGGTCACCACACGTGGCGGACGGCCGCCTTCCTAGCCATCGCCGAACCAGAAGGCTCCATCCGGGGCTAAGGTGACTTAGCTGTTCTTTCTTGATGCTAGTGAGATCTTCCCCATCTTGCTTCTGTGAGGGCTCATTTTAGCACCGAGCTGGATGGTAATACCGACCAACCCAGTTTGAAAGTCCCATCCACTTATTTACAGGGCCACACCCAGACATTTGGTGTGAGTTACAAAGATAGATGACTAGAAAAGTCCTATCAAGTAATCCACTGCATCACAGGAACGATCTCTTGATTGCTTATAATCGTGTTCTATAGTTGGTTTATATAGATCTTTTGTAGCTCCGCTTAGGTTTATTCCTAAGCATTTCACCTTCTGGGTGGCTGTTGTAAATGGTACTGTTTTTCTGATTTCTTTTTCTGAGTTCTTTTCATTGGTGTAAAGCAGTGGTTCTCAACTTTCTGAGCACCGTGGCCCGTTACGACAGTTCCTCATGTTGTGGTGACGCCCCCCCAACCATAAAATTATTTTCATTGCTACTTCATAACTGTAATTTTGCACTGTTATGAATCAGGTTACCCCTGTGAAAGGGTTGTTCTACCCCCAAAGGGGTCACGACCCACAGGTTGAGAACTGCTGGTGTAAAGGAATTTGGCTAATTTTTGTGTATTAGCCTGATTTCCAGCCACTTTGCTGAAACTTTTCATTCATTGCAGTAATTTTCTTGTTGACATTTATCACCTGTAAATAAGGATAGTTTTACTTTTTTGTGCCAATTTTGATGCCTTCTATTGACTTTTGTTTTGCCTTACTGTACAGTATTGAATAGGAGTGGTGACAATGGACATTCTTGTCAGGTTCCCATTTCAGAAAGGCGGGAAGATGCTTCCATTAAGACTTCCATTAAGACTAATATTGGCTGTTGGTGGTTTATGGATGCCTTTGCTTTTTTAGTCTATTTTTGTCTTTGTGTCTGAGGTGCTTCTTGTATATGCCCTTAGTTTTGTAAAATTCTTTGTTAAAAAAAATTCTTTATGTTGAGGAAGTTCTCTTCTACTCCTTTCTTGTTGAGCATTCTTAACAAGGCTCTATGAAAACCTACATTTAGAAAAAATAGCATAATGTCATGAAGAAGAATCGACGCATTATACTGTGGGAGAAGAATACGGGAAGGACTGCTAAAAGGACAAACCAATGTGTGTTAGAAGATGTAAGAGCAGAGTGCCCTTTAGAGGCAAGAGTAGCAAGACATTGTCTTACATACTTTGGGCATGTCAGGGGAGCCCGGTCCCTGTAGAAGGACCTCATGCTTGCTAAAGTGGAGGCGCAGTGACAAAGAGAGAAGCCCTTGGGCTGAGCCCCGGTGGCATAGTGGCTGTGCGCGGGACTGCGGCCCACTGGGATGGAGGTTCAATTCCAGCTCACAGGAGCAAAGGCTGGGCCTCCTACTCCCACCACCAGAGGGCAGTGATGCCTTAAAAAAAAAGAGAGAAGCCCTCAATGAGAATGGGTGGGCACGGTGGCTGCAACCATGGGTTCCGACACTGGAATCAGTATAAGGAGGGTGCAGGACTGCCCGGCATTCTGTTGTGTTGTACATAGGGTCGCTGTGGGTTGGAACCAGCGAGATGGCAGCAACCAGCCGCATATCCTGATGAAAAGTGTGAGCTGTGTAACCCTGGACAGATTGTGAATCCTTACAGGCCTCAGCAGCTCACTCACTCTGGATATTTTGGCTGACTAAGTCAGAACTAAGGTATTGCTGATGTCGACATAACTTAGTTCTGGTTCCACCAGTATTTCTGTGAGATGGGGGGGGGGGCGGTTAAAAGAACTGCTACAAAATGACAGACACCTTTATTAAACAAAAAGAGACCCAAATATAAAGCTGTTGTTTCTCAATATCTCCTGCATCTAGGTCTGCACACTTTTGAAAAGGCAGTGTTTCCATCTCTCTAACCCTTCCCTAAAGAACTCTGCACTTGTTGGACTTATATCACATCACAAGGACAGTTGGGGCAGCCTTTTGGGACTCAAATTTTCTTTCTTTTGAATGTTCTTTGAATTTGGGAAACAAACCAAAAAACAGTCTGAAAGGATAAGATCAGGGCTTTAGTGTGAAGTGGGTCAGATTTCCAAAGAAAATTCTGGTAAGACAACCCTTGCTGCCCTTGTGTAATGAGCCGGTGCATTGTCTTGATGGGGAAACGTCCTCAGCACAACTCTCCTGCCCTTTTCCTCCCTTTTCTTCAAACTTCTTCCTAATAAGCCCCCGTAATGTTCTGTGCCCTTCGAAAACATCTAACAAAAGTACCCTTTTAGAAGCCCAGAAAATGGTCATCATAATTTTCGGAGATATTCTATCTGTCCTGAACTTGACTGGCCCAACAAATCCCCTTGGAAGGCCCAGTTTTGATTAGATCGCTTTTTCTTGAAGGCACTCCAACAAGATGGAGACAAATGTATTACTGAGAGAACTGGTCTGAAGCCATCCACTGATGTAGAGACTTGTTCAAAGTGGTTTTGTGTAGCATAAACACATGCATGGGTGCACTGGAACCCTGGTAGCAATATAACTCCCTGTCATTGAGTCGATGCCAATGCATAGTGACCCTACAGGACACGGTAGAACGCCCCGTGTGGGTTTTGAAGACTGTCACTCTTGAAAAGAGTAGAAAGCCTTGTCTTTCTCCTGAGGAACAGCTGGTGCTTTCTAACTGCTGTTCGTGCAGTCAGCAGCCCAATGCATAACCCACAACACCACCAAGACCCCCATAGTAACAATGCTCTGTAGAAACAATTCCTTTACTATTAATTATAAGTTAATACAGGTATCATTTCATAGTTCACATATGTCCCGCAGTATTGTCCAATTGCTACCACAGTTAGTTTCCAAACCTTATTTTCCTTCCTGAACTCCTTGACATTGTCTCCCCCACCCCCACAAATATCACTGTATCACCTGCACACCCTCCTAAAACCTTTGTTCTACTTGCTGTCCCTATAGGTTCATCAAAACTGGGGTTCACAGCGCTGAGCCCCGGTGGTGTAGTGGTTGAGTGCCGCCCATTGGCTTGGCGGTTCAAATCCAGCAGCAGCTCTCCAGGAGCATGGCTGCGCCTCCCACTCCCAGCAGAGGGCAGTGATGCCCCCCCAAACAAAACAAAACGGGGTTCATATACTGAAAAACAGAAACCATCTAACAACTTTAAGAGGGCGATCCCAATGATACAGTACCTCTGAGATAAATCTATGAACAAACAAAACTTAAGAAAAAACAAACACTTCGCCTGTGAGGTGAAAATTATAGCTGTACCAAATGTACAACTTTTCCAAGATACTGTATCTCTCTAATATCTTTGAGATCAACCACAACTCACACCCCAGGGTTCTGAAATTTGCTGCAACATCTCACAGAACTCATGGACCATTAAAGAAATACTTGTGTGTACTTTTAAAGTCTAAATCTGAAGTGTAGTCATCCATCTAGGGCAGCGGTTCTCAACCTGTAGGTTGTGACCCCTTTGGGGATAGAATGAACCATTCACAGGGGTCGCCTAAGATCATCAGAAAACACATATTTCTGATGGTCTTAGGAACCGAGACACCGCTAATTTATCCATTTTTAGACGGGTTTGCCCATATGCAAATATGCCCACATATGAGTATGCAATGTGACGACTGTTACCCATACTACACCATGCTTCAAGACAGCATTCCATTGATTTGTCATTAGAAATAAATATTTCATGATACATAATTGCATATTGTTTTGTGGTGAATCACTATGCTTTCATGATGTTCAATTTGTAACAATGAAAATAGATCCTGCATATCAGGTATTATTGTGACTATTCACTGTAACAAAATTACAGTTATGAAGTAGTGATGAAAATAATTGTATGGTTGGGGGTTACTACAACATGAGGAGCTGTCTTAAAGGGTTGTGGCATTAGGAAGGTTGAGAACCACTGCTCTAGAGACTCCTCCTCACCCACAAGGCTGCAGAAGCTGTTGGAATCACGTCAGGTGACAGACCACAACTCATCCCAAGAACTGAAGGTCAGCCAGAAACAAGCCAGTGAAAGAGGACTAAGTCCGGAAGTGAAAGCTGATCTCCTTACTTCTGCACATGTTCAGTAAGGAAGGGATGTCACACAAGAAAGGGGGGGCTTTCATGGAGGTGTAGTTTTTGCCTTCCACAGACATATTCCCAAGGAAACAAAGGGTGGTGACTTAAGCCATATCCTCTAGCATAGTGGAGGCTCAAAAGATATCCCACCTTAAATCCTGTCTCATTCCCATAACTTCTTCCAAAATGGGAACAACAGGTGCCGAGACTAGAATTTACAATACATCACACAAGAGAAAACTGTGGATAAAGGGGCTATAGTAAGTAATTAACTATATCTCATCCTCACACACACACACACACACACACACACACGGTCTTCACGAATTCATGGGGGAAATGTTGCTACTTTTTATTCATTTTCTCTACAAACTCATTGGAAGTCCCTTTGTGTGTGAGTGTGTGTGAGTTGTCATTTAGCCACCAAGGCAACTCCACACGGAAGGAATTGGTTCTGCTCTTGCACCAATCCCATGATGCGTGGAAAATTGGCTGGAGCAATTTGATCCATTGGGTTTTCTTTGGCTAACTTTTGGAAGCCAGTGGCCAGACCTTTCTTTCTAGCCCGTCTTAGACTGGGTTGCCCAAATAATAGAACAATATCCATGATATTACGTACAAGTAAAATTTTGCTGAAGACCATCCAACAATGTTTGCAGAAGACATGGACAGGAAGCTGCTAGAAACTCGGGCTGGATTCAGAAGAGGACACGGAACAAGGGCTATCATGGCTGATATCCGATGGACCTTGGCGGAAAGCAGAGCACAGCAGAAAGCTGTTTGTGTTTTATTGACAGTAGGATTGAATACAAAGGCATTCAACTATGTACATCATAAACTATGGCTAACCTTGAGGAGAAAGGGAATTCCAGAACACTTCTTTGTGCTCATGTGAAACCTACACATGGATCCAAAGGCAGCCCCTACATAATGAAGTGAAACCCTACGTGGTCATGGTCCAGCACTATCCCCATGATAGGGCTGTTGTGATTCATAGGGTTTGGTTTTTATTGGCTAATTTTTGGAAGTAGATTACCAAATTTCTCCTGCTAGTCCATCTTACCCTAGAAGCTCAACTGAAACCTGTTCTTTTTCATAGAAGTATGCACAGCCTCCATTGGTGGATGGTGACTGCCTATGAGTCCGGTTGGTCAGAAATATACTTGATATATAGTGGTAGTTACATAATCTGGTGTCAATTTGAGGGTTGTGCGTGAAGGGGTGGAGTCTAGTCTGTCAATCAAGTCATAGCCAATGAGGCCTCTGTGTGGGCCTGGTCTTTTCCTGAGGATTCTGGGAACTCCAGTATTTCCTCCTTGGAAGCAGAAGACACTCACTCTCTCTGCTCATTCCCTTGGAGACTCTACTGACAAGGCTCACGCCCTGAGAGACATTTCTGAGGAGAAGCCACATGGACCTACCCTGAGGCAGTCAGTTTCTGAGCTGAAGGAGCCACATGGAGACCCCTGCTGGCACTGAGATGTTTACAACACCACTGGATCCACAAGACTTCCAACCCACTGGCCTGTGATCTCCCTGAATTTGGTTTCATTGCATGTGTTTTGTGAGTCTGAAAAGGGCTTTATAGATTGGAATTGGACATATGAGCTCAGGTCAGACTTATGGACTTGATCTGGACTGGACTGGGATGTTTTCTCAATATTCAATTGCTCTTGGATATAAACCTTTTTCTTTTTTTTAATCCGCGTCACTGCCCTGGTGGGAGTAGAAAGCCCAGCCTTACTCCTGGAAAGCTGCTGCTGGATTTGAACTCTCAACCCTGTGGGCCACAGTCCCCCACATAACCACTGCACCACCAGGGCTCAGTCCTAAACCTTTTTCTTATACATATATGCATTTCTATGAATTTGTTTTTCTAGTCAACCCAGATTAACATATACATGTATACACATCATTGTATTCTTACAACACATGCTTCCTGCCCAGTAAAGTCCCTGGACCAGAAAGTACCATTATTTTCATGTTTCAGATATAGAATTGGGCTCAAACTAAGCTCACCTTTCATCAGCAACAGAGCTGAGCGGGCCCCCCCCACTCCGCCCAACCTGGACTTGTCAGTTCAAATTCCATTCACTTTATAATACATCAAATTGCCATTTTATCTCTGCATTCAGCTGATACTAATTTAGCAAGCCTTCATTAAGTGTGACCCCTTGGGTACATCCCTGGGTGGTGGAAACTATTAGTGCTCTCAGCTGCTAGTTGAAAGGTCGAAGGTTTGAATCTACATTGAGGTACCTTGGAAGAAAGGCCTGACAATTTGCTGAAAACCCTGTGCCCCACAGCTCTACTCTGACACTCTTGGCGTGACCAGGAGTGGGAATCAGCTGCATGGCAACAGGCTCTGACTGAGGTGCATGCTGCTGGATGTGGTACCGAGATGAAGGGAGCATGGTGCGGCTGCCCCAGGAGCTTCCCAGGCAATGGAAGAAAGACTGGTGTGTCACCTACCTTTGTATAAAGTGTTACAAGCTTGTATTCCCCACTAGGGATGAGCCAAAGAGGTCTACAAAAACTCCACCATCTTCACTTACTGTCAAGTCAATTCCATATTTCACAGCACAATGATTTTCTCTGGGATGTCCACAGATGTCTTGGTTATGATGTGCTGCTATTACAGAAATGCTACAAATCCATGACTTTCACAAAGATGGATTCTCTCCCAGTTTCACTCCCTACCATCAAGTCGATTCTGGCTCAGCAATCCTACAGGTCAGGGTAGAACTGCACCTGTGAGTTTCCAAGAGTATACATCTTGCTAGGAATAGAAAACCTCGTCTTTCTCTGGTGGACCAGTTGGTAGATTTGAGCTGCTGAACTTCTGGTTAGCAGCTCATGGTTTAAGCCACTATGCTACCAAAGCTCTCACAGTTTAGAAGGCTATGATTCTGAATGGGGTGCTGGCTCTAGGGGAAGGAAGGCTTTCTCTCGGTGTTGATTCTGGGGAAAGCCCTTGCTGCTTGGAACCTTTGTGATCTGCTTACTGCTGTCTGTATCTTCTTTTCCTACATCTTATGCATAACTGACTTAACACACAGCCTATGCTCAGCAGTTTGAAACCACCAGCCACTCGTTCAGAGGCAGATGAGGCTTTCTGTGCCCATGAAGAATTACTAGTCTCAGAAACACACAAGAGGAGTTCTACCCTCCCCATAGGGTCATTGTGAGTACATTGACTCGATGACATGGAGTTGGGTTTGGGTTTTATATTGATATGGCCTTTAAATAAAACCCATTGCAAAATGGAATTATAAGCACAGGTATATTGGTCCAGACCCAGCAACCTTATAGGATAGAGTACATCTGCTCCTGTGGGTCCTCCAGGCTGTAAATCTTTACAGCAATAGAAAGTCTTTCTCCCTAAGAGCAGCTGCTGGTTTCAAAATGCTGACCATGCAGTTAGCTACCCAACTTGTAACTGCCATGCCACCAGGGTTGCCTATGCTACCACAGGTGCAGAGGCTACATTTACAACACCTCTCTCCTTCTCTTTCTCTCGTCCTTGGGGGAGGGGCACACAATTTCAGTTCAGAACAATGATTGTGACTACTTAGAAGCAGATTGCCAAACCTTTCTTCCGAATTCCTTGAGGCAGGTTTAGAACCTCCAACCTGTTTACTTAGTAGCCCAGTAGGTAACTCTCTTAACTCTCTGTACCACAGAGATGGCATCCCAGAAGAGAAAAAGTACTTGCATTTGGCCTGGGAAGAAGGAGTAGGCGTTTGCTGGGCAAGATGGAGAGAGATTGCAGAGGCAGGCAGGCAGGCAGCCAGCTAGCGTGATTGGAGCAGAAGGGGTGTGTTAGAGCAGAGTGAGAAATGGCCAGAAAAACGGGTTAGTGGGATCCTGGAGAGCAAGGGGCAAGGAGTTTGGACTTGACTTGGTGTGCAGGGGTATGTGCGGGAGATCTGGGAGCGAGGGCAGCGCAATGATGAAAACAGTTCCATGGAAATTTGTGTCACTTGGTGGCAGGGTAGGATGACAAGGGGAAAAGGCTGGAGGTGGAAAGACCAGTTAGGAACCTGTTACACTAGTCAACGTGATGATGGTGGGCAGAAGTGCCCATAGGTGGGAAAGTTTACACCCAGCCAGCTTCACTATTATTCACTAATATTTTCCTGTGAGGTTTTTTTTCTCTCCCCTCCCCAAAATAGAAAAACTTAAAAAATTCTATTTTGATGAATGTAAGTCATAGTTAGAAAGAAACCCACTTGCTGCCACTGAGTTGATTTCGACTCAGAGAGACCCTTCAGGACAGAGTAGAACGGCTCCCTCGGATTTCCTGGACTGTGAGTCTGTATAGAACCCGACTGCCCCTTTGTCCCGTGGCCAGCAAGCAGAATGGTTGATCACCATGTCATCCTTCTTACAGGGAGATGACACCTTTGGTCCATCATTACACTGATTCATTTCTTTCTCCTATAATTTACATAAGGAGCCCAGGTGCTATGATGGTTACAAGTTGAGCGACTAACTGCAAGGTCAGTAGTTTGAAAACACCAGCTGCACAGAGGGAGAAAGATGAGGCTTTCTACTTGCACAAAGAACAATAGGCTTGGAAATTCACAGGGCCAGTCCTACCCTGCCATATACCGTTGCTATGGGTCAGAGATTGTGTTTTTTGGTTTGTTTTGGATCAGTTTGCATAACAGTTGGCTGGAGCTTATGATACAGTCTATTATGGTGGGTTTGAACACAGCATGAACTGTGGGATACAGAAAAATTATCCCCCACGCTTTTCCCCCATATTAGATTGCCAAACCTACGAGGCTGCTTGCTAACATGTGGTCAATGTCTGCACACTTGGAGGTCAGCTGCCTAAAGATTAGCCCCGATCTAGAGCAATCAGAACCTACTGTCTGTCCCACCCTAGGTGGGGTCCATTCCCTGCTGCTAAGGAGAGTGGATTGTTCCCCTGAAGAAGAGCCCAAGCACATGATCAAGTCAACTCAAGAGGGTCAAAGTTGGACTGCCATCTTGACCTTAGAGTTCACCCATTTTGCTACATGTATGCCACTAGCGCCTCCCCTTCCTGTTCCATGTATACCCCTACCTCATCCCCTTTTTGTTGCACAGATGTCTACTGTACAACCCCTTCCTGTTACGCATTCGGTCATCTGTAATTAGGGGGCTTGCACATCCCCCAAATGTATATAAGCCAGGAGTGGAAATATATTTGCTTTCTCTGCACGGGCCTCGCTGCTGAGATCATGGCCATCCTGTAGGTGAGCAACTACATGATTTATCTAGTCTGATGTCTCTTTAATTTCCCCCTCAATTACACAACTGGTCCCATTAGGGCAATTCAATTCATGACAAGTAGAGTTTATTCCATGCTTTTTAATATTCTTGTATGTATTTTCATATGAATATATACAAGAGCTTCTCTATGGAATTTCACTAGGTACTGCAAAGTGGGTTGTACCGACCTGCAGTGGACTCCTCAATGGTCTAGGGTTCCCCATGCCGTGTGTCCTTCACCATCACCTGATAGCATCAGACTTCACCTTTGCCAGCCAGCTAAGTGGAATCTTGTGTTTTCATTTGCCATACTGCTGACACAACCCGTGAGGTGGAGCATCTTCTCTGAAAGTCAACAAACCCAAATGTCTTCAAATATCATTGCAGATGCTCAAAACTGCCAGAGATGGCAGTTACATAGAAAAGACTAAAATTGAAGTGGAAAAGATTTGCGGTCGATAGGTGAACACTGCAGCGGCAGCAATGGGCTCAAGCATAATGTGTCGGTTCTCTTGTACAAAGGTCACTACTGGCTCCGGACCAACTAGACAGCCCCTGGCAACTACTACTAAATAAGAAGGTTGACCATCTCTCCCAGCTAAATCCCGTTCACTTCCAATGGGTCCATTCTGACTCATATTGACCTCATGGGACAGTTCTACCCAAAGCGTTCTGTGGCTTTTCAAGACTGTAACTTTTATAGGACTATGAAGCCTCCTCTTTCTCCTAAAGAGCAGCTGGTGCTTTCAAACTGCTGGCCTTGCAGTTATCAGTGCAACTTGTAACCAAAATACATGGTAGAACTAAAAAACCAAACCCCTTGCCATCTAACTGATTGGGACCTAGGGGGACCTGTGCGCAAAGAGTAAAATTGAGCTCTCTAGCATTTGAGCTCCCTTGGCTTTTGTCTTTACAGAAGTGGACCACCCATATTTTCTGTTTCCATGCTGCCAGGAAGGTTCAAGCCACTCTCCATTGGGGATGAGCACAAACTGTTTATGCCATCCAGAGGGGCCTTATCGTGAAATCTTCATTACTGTCATCGAGTCCATTTTAACTCAGCGACCCTATAGGACAGGCAGCATTGCCCTGTTCTGAGATTCTTCATGGGGGTGGAAAACCCATCTTTCTCCCTAGGAGTAGCTGGTGAGTTCAAACTGCTGACCTTGCCGTTAGCAGCCAAACTTGTAACCACTACACCAGGGCTCCTTCCAGCAAAACAGTAGTATATAAATAGAGAATGAAATCTCTACTCTCCGTTAATCCTAATAGGTTAGGATAAGAATCGTGACTTTGTGGAACACTTTGAAATGCTGGGAAATACTGTGAGCAGCAGTGTAGAGCACTCAAACATAAGCCACAATGAGGCCTTAAGCTTTTTCCTTCTTTTCTCTCAGGTTTGTCATGGTCTTCATAGACAACTCGGGCCATATCACCCAGTGGAATGCCATCATGGCTGGGACTCTTGCAGGCATGGTGTCCACCATTGTGACGTATCCTACAGACCTCATCAAAACCCGGTTGACTGTGCAGAACATGCTGGAGCCATCTTATAGGGGCATCTGCCATGCTTTTTCAACTATTTATCAACAGGAAGGGTTCCTGGCCTTTTATCGAGGTGTTTCCATGACTGTTTTAGGTAAGACAGTACTACTAATTTTGTCCAAGAAAAGACTGGGTTCTTTGATATAGGTGAATGTATTATACGCCTTTGTGATCAGTTTTACTAGAATCAGTTTTACTATGGATCCATCTAATAAAGAACCAGGTAACTTCATTCTGACCCATACCCATATACATCACTGTGAACTTTCGTTAATCACATCCCACAGAGGCAAGCAGTAAGGCAGAGAACACACACACACGCACACACACACATACCACCAGGGACTCTCCTTTAGCTGATGTTTCTTGTCGTAGCATTTAGTTAGGTCGGTCACCCTCTTCTTATGGAAACTTGCCTTCTAGGACCGCACCATCTCCTAAATGCCTTCCCACCGCAGTGGCAGTGAATTGTCTAGTGTGGCTCTTCTAGCCAGAGCTTCAAATGCCCACCAAATGACCTTCCCCTGCATGGGTCAGATAAGAAGGTGGGCAAAGATACTGATAGGATTCACCTGTGAATAAATGCTAACAAGAGTCTCTGGAAAGCCGTCCTGCTGTGTCTAAAAAGACCCTCTGAGAAACTGGAAAAGGGATCTCATTACCAATCAGAGCCAGGAGTGGAATACATCCTCTGGACTCAGGATCCCTGCCAGTGAATCTCCTGAACCTGAGCTCTTTAACATCATAGCAGCAGCACAACGAGCCAGAGCACAAACAAAGTGACGGGCACCCCACCCCACCGAGGAAGTGCAGAGGAGAGCATTTGTGCAGGAGGCTGGCTTGAGGAGAAACATGCTTCTGGGCACTTCCTTGGGGTAGTTGGACTTGCTGACCCACAGAAGTGGGGCTGAGTGCCTTCTCCCTGAGGTTGACTGGAATGGGGTTAGTTCTGGGCACTTAATTCAAGAAGCTGGGCTTGCTGACCTACCGAGCTTAAGCTCGATGCCTTCAGGTTGAGGCTTATAGCAGAGTGGTATGTCTCACACTTTCCTAGCATTACAACTTGTTAACTTTCTTAATAAACTCATTACTCATGAATTTCATCTGTAAGTTCTGTGTAGACACTGCAGTGGCTATTAGGACCTAGAAACCAACTAAAGAGGTAAACCAGAATGTTGACATCACATTCCCCTCTTATTGTCCTCTGACCCCTGTGCCTCATCTACCTCATCTAGTTCATCTAATGCTGCCCACTCCTACATAACTGGCCTGAACTCCCTTCTGTAGCTTTCTTGCTCCGACTCCTCCCTCACTTTCCTTTCCCCCTTCCTAAATGGCCTCACCTAAGTTCATGGCTTAAACAAGCATCCGTGTACTCTGAGTACTCTGTGTGTGTATGTATGTATGTCCAACAACTAATACTTATTGGGTGCTTACTCTGTGCTGGTGCTATTGTAGAAGCAGGCAGGTTTCAAGTCCATGAGTCAGATGTTAAGCTGGAGGCTTCACCTGACTCATGGTTGCAGGGCCTGATGAACCCAAAGTTAGCAGGTCAGGCTTGTGGCTATAGAGGCAAATGGATCCAAGATTAAAGTGACCATATGTCCCGCCTTTTAACAATTTAACAATGTCCCATGATGTTTCAAAATTAAAATAAATATATTACAATACTATTTTCATGTTCCAGGAACATTTGGGGGGGGGCATCACTGCTCTCCGGTGGTGGGAGTAGGAGGCCCAGCCCCACTGCTGGAATTGAACCTCCGTCCCAGTGGGCCGCAGTCCCACACACAACCACTACCCCACCGGGGCTCAGCCCTCCAGGAACATTTTTGTTGCTCCATATAGACCAAAATTTTCATCAAGAATCCTCCTCCCTCGCCCCGTCAATGGTGTCCTGCTTAAAATCTGGTCACTTTATCCAAGATAGATAAAGCAGATGGCAGGTGACTTCCAGAACCGGCAGGCATTATGTCAAACCTTTGAAGTCCAATGAACCAGAGGTTGACAAGTCGGGTGCAGTATCCAAACCCAGCAAAAAGCAAGCGTGCTACTTATATTATAAGTTAGCTTTACCAACAAAGAAACTTTCTTTCAGTTGATTGGCTGCTCATAGTAGATATTATGGGAATAGTTGTTAGAGCTCATCATGGGGAATTATTAGGTCTTAACTGACAAACCACTGAAAATACTGGCCCAGCTAGTTGAAACAAAGCCTTAGCTATCACAGCTGGTACATCCCTAAATACTTGGTATACATTCTCATTTAAGCAGCGCTTTACAGATGAAGTGGATGCTTAGGGGAACAAAGCAGTTTGCCCCAAGGGTCAGAGATAGAAAGTGGGGGGGGGATGTAACAATATACTTCCACAGCCCTCTTAACCACTGTGGCAGTCATATACTTGTGTCAATTTCATGATTGGGAGTATAGAGGTGGAGTCTAACCTGTCAATCTGGAGATAGTCAATGAGATCTCTGTGTGGGCATGGATTTCACTGAGAATTCTTGGAAATATAGTGATACTTCCCTCGTGGAGGTGAGACACTATAGACTCAGTCGCTTGGAGGTGCTCTACTGAGTCCCTTGGAACACTCAACTGACAAGACAACATGCAGCATAGATCCTGAGGCCTGGAACCTGGAGTAGCCACAGGAGAAGTCACATGGGCTTACCCTGATGGAACCAGATCTCTGAAGCTGGAAAAGCCACATGGAGACTCCTGCCAGGGCTGGGATGTTGAGAAGCCCCAGAGAGGCCCCTGTCAGTGCTGAGATGCTTCTACCACCATGGATACACAATCACTGTCCTATGATTGACCTGACATCATTGTATGTGCTTCGTGAGTCTGAAGAGGACTATGGATTGGTATAAGACATATGGACTAATATCAGACTTACAGACTTGTACTGGACTGGGTTGGGATGCTTTCTCAATGTTCCATTCCTCTTGTATATAAACCTCTCCCTTATAGACATATGCGTGTCTGTGAATTCGTTTCTCTAGTCTCCCTGGACTCACACAACCACTGACTTGTACCACTTGCAAGTAGGAGGGTAGCTCTCCCTTGGCAGTTGCCAGGAGATTGGTTGACTCATGAGAGCACCATGTGTTTTCCATGGGGTTTTCCGTGGCTGGTTTTTTGAAAGTATAGCAGCAGGCTTTTCCTTCGGAGGTGGGTGCCTCAGTCACTCAACCACATGAGCCCTTATCCTTTGCCCAGAGCTGCTTCAACACTGCCAAGAATGCCTGGGAAGCCTGGCAGTCAACTTTAAGCCTCAGCTCAGTAGGTCAGCAAACCTAGCTCCCTCAATTAAGTGCCTGCAGGCACCTCGTTGTGCAAATGAGCCTCTGCCCAGAGGCATGTCGATTTTCTCTGTGCTCCAGAAAGGAACCCTGGAGACTAGTGATTTTGAGTTAGGTCCGCAGGTTTCCACCTGCTCCTCAAGAGAATGATGGGGCTTCCCAATACCATAAGCAGTTAGTCTCAGAAACTCACTTCTCCCGTGTCACAGCTCTGGCTCCTAGAATGAGAGGATTCAGTATTCAGGGATCTTGCGGTCCAAAGGAAGTGCTCCCCTTCCTGCTGCTGGGATGACTCATTTTATACACAGCAGGACGGCCAAATTGACTAAGCCCCATGTTTGAGTCCCAAGTGTTTACAATCACTGTGAGCCCTGTTAACAATCAACTAGATCATGTCAAGTGCCAGTCTTCTCCCCCACCTTCTCTTCCCCAGACCTATCGGTTTGGCGGGAGTTAGAGACTGCCTGGACGACCTCTATCACCTCAGTCACGGTTATCTCAATCCTGCTCTTTCGCCTGTGTCCCCTGGTGAATGATACTACTATTTTCTTTTCACCCTGTGCCTCCAGCCCAAAGAAACTTAGGAATCATTTCAACTCTTTCTGGTCCAATCACACTCCAGACAACCCCCAGGCCTTGTCAGTTCACCACTACCTTCACCTCTATTGCTCTGCCTCAGGCCACACTTCCATCACACACTGACCCCTTCCCCTAGTCCCTCCCTGGTCTTGTGTTCCCGTACCCCTTACACCTTGCTACTAACGTGAGGTGATCTTTCTAAACATAATTTGATTATTAAACCAATCATACTTTACTACCCCCTCCCCTGTACACACACACACACACACACCCCATTGAGAGCCCTCAGGAACTTCTGAGCTATAGAGAAAAGCCCCAGTTCCTTATGAGATAGCAGATCCTGCAGACCTGTCTCTTACTTCATTTCTGGTCAGGTCTCCACCTGCACTCGTGCTCCAGCCATACAGAAACACTTGCATTTCCTGGAAATGCTATTCCCTTCCAAAGCTGCACACCTTTCCACATGCCATTCCCTATGCCAGGAATATCCCTCCACTCTCTCAGGCTCTGCTGTACTCATTCCTCAAGAGCCCCTTCCAAAGCTCTTTCTATGATGTTCTTCCTAATTTCACTCACAGATACACACTGACATAAGGAACCACTCTTCTGCATCTGAAATCACGTTGTAAAGGCCCCTATTGTGGCACATATTAGGGCTGCTATGTGAGAAACCTTTGAGAAGTTCATGGGAAATTCTACTGCCCTCTCATGAGTGGCCCTCTAAGGGGAAGCAATCGATTGATTTCTTTTCATCTGGAGGTAAGAGGCATGATGATCATTGAAAGACATATGGAAACAAGTAGTCCAATGGACCATGCACACATCAGACTCCACAAGTCTGAGACCAGCAAGACTAGATGGTACCCGACTATCACCACCAATTGCTCTGAGAAGGATTATATTAGGAAATATTGGTAGAATGGGAGGGAAATGTGAAACAAAACTGAAAATCATAAAAGAGCTCAGGCTCACTGATAGTACAAAGCCTGATGGGAGCCCAAAGGCCATGACCCTTGATTAGCCTTCAGGGCTGGAACTGTGGTAGAAAAATCAACAATTCCAAAAACAAATGGACAGCATTTGCCTAAAGACAAAGTTCTGAGTGTTGGGAAAGGAAGGCAGAAGCTCCAGGAAAAAGTGGACTCGGTGATGGCAGGTTGAGGGAACTGTAGTGGATGAGCTGACACAAAATGTTCACTAAACCACAAGACTTGGAAACGACAGAGAGAAAGGATGGTGGAGGAGGGCTGATGGGGGAACAAAACCCAATGGAGGTTTTAAAAGGAAATAAAAATTGCTCCATGTTTCAAAACAAAACAAACATCCCTCCAGATTCCTTACTCCTCAGACCTAAAATATTGGTCTGGATGGCTTAAAAAAAGAGAAAGTAAAACTGAAGTGAACTTAGGAATCTACAGAGGGATACACGTTCATTTTAAACATATGGGGGAAATGTATGAATTTGTGGTCTGCTCTGTAAACAGGCACCTCAAGACCGTAATACAAATTCCATCGCCTTTCAATTCTGTTTTCCACAGACTTTTTGATGCTCTCTGGTATGTTTTCACTGGCTGCCTCCTCCACTCCATGGGGAGTGTTTTGAGGACAATTAGCCTATTTCTCTTTGAATTACTAGCACCTGGCATAGAGCCCAGCACATTGCAAAGGCTCCACAAATGTTTTCTGAATGAAAGTAAATTGCACCGGGGAGGAGGGCGGGTGTGGGGGAGGGATTGGAGAAGATGCATTTAAAATAAATGCCCAATAAATATTGCTTTCCCTGCCCCCAACAGCTCTGCAGCCCACTGGTGTCCCTCCTCAACCCCACTTTTTGAAGTTCCTCATTTTGAAGACAAACTTAAACCCCATGTGAACTTCAGGAGGCTCCCAGGGGTTGTGGAAGTTTGTGAAACAGCTCCTGCTGCCCTACTTGCTTGGTTCACCATCTTTCCCTAGAAAGGTGGCGATGGTACAGAATGTAGGACCCACCAGGTCCTGACTTGAGCCTACCAGTGAGGCGGGGGGGGGTTGTTTGTTTGCTGTGTTTGCTGTGGGGGGTTAATCAACTTATTTTTTTATTAATTTCCAACATACAGAGAAGTTGGAAGAATTGTTACCACCCATATACCCACCACCTGGACCGTACATTGAACCTTTTGCTGAATTGACTTTATCACATATCTATCTCGTCTCTCCCTGAGCCTTTCTCTCAGGTCTTTAAAGCTTTTTATTGTGACTTGAGTGAAGGGTTATAGCACAGACCATCAGTTTACCTTCCAGCAATCCATACCCGGGGAGTCAGCACATCCTTCAAAATCCTCACCTTCTCTCCATGTTTCCTGTTCCCACTCCGCCTTTCCTAAATCCCTGCGCTTCAGTCATGCTGCCCTTTGGGGCTTAAAAGGTTGATTGTCCTAATCATTCATTGTTGTTTTGAATTGCCAAGAAATTGATCCAACTCATGTGACCCCATGTACAAGGAAATGAAACTTGCCCGGCCCTCCTCCATCTGCACAGTTGATTGCGAATCAGATCTTTGTGAATCTCACGGTTTTCCATTGGCCATTTGGGGGGAAGTTGCATTGCCAGGCTTTCCTTCCTAGTCTTAGTCTGGAAACTCAGCTAAAACCTGTTCAGCATCATGGCAAGAAACAAGCCTCAATTGACAGACTGCTAGTGACTGCGCTGAAGTGCACTGGTCAGGACTTGACCCTGGGTTTCCCATAGGGATGACAAGAATCCTACTTGAACTGGTAGTGACCTGCCCATTTGTTCATTCTATTTGTTTGATGACCACAATACAAGCTACAAATATCAACCATGCATTACCCCTAAACCCTTCAGCCTGTGCGGGGTTTATTGCCACTCATAACCGCCTATACGACAGGGTAGAAATACTCTGTAGGGGTCCCAAGACTTTAAGAAACAGATGGACCCATCTTCTCTCCTGCACAGCAGCTGATGAGTTTCATCTGCTGATCTGATGCAGGCCAGCAGGGCTCCTATCTTATCAGCTAGATTGTCTTTATTTTTTTTTGGGGGGGGCATCACTGCTCTCCGGTGGTGGGAGTAGGAGACCCAGCCCCACTGCTGGAATGGAACCTCCGTCCCAGTGAGCCCCAGTCCCGCACACAACCACTACGCCACCGGGGCTCAGCCCAGCTAGATTGTCTTATTTGTGTATGGTTATTTTACAAGTCAAACTTACATAGAGTACCAAGCACAAGTCTTTAGGGAACCCACTGATGTCTTCTGACACATGACTCAGTCAAAAAACTCATTGCCATCCTGTCAATTCCAACTCAGAATGACCTTATGGACAGGGTAGACCTGCCCCAGTGGGTTTCCATGGCTATACATCATAAAAGAATGGTAAAGCTTTGTCTTTCTCCTGAAGAGCAGCTGGTGGTCTCAAACTTCTGACCTTACAACTAGCAGACCCACTATTCCACCTGGGCTCCTAGAAATGACTCAACCCCCTACCAAAATACCAAGGATGGTGGTGGTGCTGTTTGCTAAGTGTGGGATTGTGAACCACGCTGTTGGTTGATAGTGAAAACCCACCAGCCATACCGAGGGAGGAAAGGGAGGCTATCTCCTCCCATAAAGAGTTATAGCCTCAGAATTGATTCGATGGCAGTAGGTTGTTGTTTTTTATATTATCACCCAAGAAGTTTCCCTCATATTCCTTTAGGTTGAAGTGACTTCATAAGTCTAAGCTCCCTCTCGTCTGCTTCCCTTGGATCCCATCCCCTATGCCAGGCATCTCTGCTCAAGACGTGACAGCCCCTTCCTGGCTTGATTTTGCAGGTGCTGTTCCATTCTCTGCTGGCTCCCTTCTCGTTTATATGAACCTGGAGAAAATCTGGAATGGACCCTGCAGTCAGTTTTCTGTCCTCCAGAACTTTGCCAATGTCTGTCTGGCTGCTGCAGTGACCCAAACCCTGTCCTTCCCCTTTGACACAGTGAAGAGAAAAATGCAGGTGAGGAGATGGGGGGCCTGAAACTTTTGTGGGCCGTGGAGAAGCAGGCACAGCATGAAGGAGAACGAGCCTGGGTGGTGCCAGGGTTCCAAGGAGATAGCACTGCATCTCAAATGCTCTGCTCCACACTTTCCACTGGCTGCTGACGGCAGGCCTATTGATTCTAGCCCAAGCTGTGGCAGGGTAGGCGGGGGAGGGGGCCCAGGCGTTTTCAGCCTCTTATTCAACCTCCAACTGATGCTTGCGCTTCTCTGCTCTGCTCTGATCTCTGTGGCTCCCACTAGCCCTGACATTATCGGTGAGGCTCTCCTTCAGCTGAGAGCCAATGGGAAGTGGAATGTAGCACACTCTCATTGACCTAATTGCTCCTTCCTGCCATGAAACAGACCGAAGAGGTACAAAAGAAGCTGGGGACTAGAGCTGTCTGAGGCAGTCCTGGTGAGGCAAGTTAAGTGTTCAGTTGCTAACCAGCAAGTGGCCATTGGTGCCCACCTGAGAGCAGACCTAGCGCACTGCTCTCCAGAAAGATTGTACAATCCACTGCCACCACAGTCAAGTCCAACCCAAAGTGTCCACTGCCAGCTTGGCCATTTTGACCCAAAGTGACACTCTACGGGGCTTTGGAGGCCCTGTGTCTTTGTAGGAACAGAGAGCCTCGGGTTCAAACTTCCGACCTCTTGGTTAGCAGACCAATGCCCAACCTGCTGCCCCAGCAGAGCATCTTCGAGCAAGTAGCAAATGCTTTTCTACTAAAACCATTCTTTCTGGTTTTTTTTTTTGTTGTTTTTTTTTTGTTTTTAGGGCATCACTGTTCTCCGGTGGTGAGAGTAGGAGGCCCAGCCCCACTGCTGGAATTGAACCTCCGTGCCAGTGGGCCGCAGTCCTGTGCACAACCACTATGCCACCGGGGCTCAGCCCTAAAACCATTCTTTCTGGTTGTGAAAACAATACACATTTATTTTTTAAATTTTGGGAGGGCATGACTGCCCCCTGGTGGGAGTAGGAGGGCCAGCCTTGCTCCTGGAGAGCTGCTGCTGGATATGAACAGCCAACCCTATGGGCCGCAGTCCCGCACTCAACCACTCCGCCACTGGGGCTCAGCCTGAAATGCATATTTATTGTAGATGATTTGGGAAACACAAAAACATGCAATAAAAAAAATAAATAACGCATGGGATCAACACTCATGTGTTAAAACAATCGTTTTTTCTTCATGAATGTGTATAGGAGTCCTGGTGGTGTAGTGGTCACTCGTTGGACTATGACCCGCAGTCGGCACTTTGAAACCACTAGCAGCTCCACAGAAGAAAATCTGAGCTTTTTTTAAATTAACATTTGACCTTAGCCAAAAGGCTGAGAAGCAAAAGTGATTTTTTTTAATAATCACTTACTTTGGGGATCTTACAGCTCTTTTAACAATCCATACAATCAATTGTATTGAGCACATTTGTACATATGTTGCCATCATCATTTTCAAGATATTTTTCTTTCTACTTGGGCCCTTGGTATCACCCACGTTTCTGGTGTTTGCCCTCCTGGAGTGTTATACATTGATCATTATAGTAGGTTCCCTCTTCTCCCCCCACCCTTTCCCCTGCTCTTATGGTATTACTACTCCCATTGATGTTCCTAAGTGGTTTATCTGTCCTGGATAATTTGTGTGTCAAGCGCTCTTACCTGTACTAGTGCACATGCTCTGGTCTAGCCAGATTTGTAAGAGAGTTGGAGTCATGATGGGAGGGAGGGAGAAACCATTAAAGAACTAGAGGAATGTTGTGTGTTTTGTCAGTCCTACACTGTACCCTTGCTGGCTCGTCTCTTCCTTGTGGTTCTTCTGTAAGGGAATATCCAATTGTCTACAGGTGGGCTTTGGGTCTCCATTCCAACACTCCTCATTCGCATTGAAATAATCGGGGAGGGGAGTGGTCTTCTGATACCTGATCCTATTGACACCTCATGGTCACACAGACTGATGTGCTTCTTCCATGTGGGCTTTGTTGCTTCTCAACTACATGGCTACTTGTTTAACTTCAGGCCTTTGAAACTCCAGACACTGTATCTTTTAATAGCCAGATGCCATTAGCTTTCTTCACCACATTCATTTACGCACCCATTTTGTCTTCAGTGATCATGTTGGGAAGGTGAGCATCACAGAATGTCTGGTTATTAGAACAGTGTACTTGCATTGAGGGAGTACTTGAGTAGAGGCCTAACGTCCATCTGCTACCTTAATACTTAACCTGTAAATCTATGTATCTAGACCTATATCCCTATCATTATATATTAATATATTTACATTTGTACATGCTATGGTGATACATCTGTAAATGTCTTTTGCCTTCTAGTTCGTTTCTCAATTTCCTTTTACTTTCCTCCTGTCCCGTTATCATGTTTGATCTTCATTCAAGCCTGAACTTTTTACTCCCATTAACAATTACAGTCTCAGAAACCCACAGCGGATCACTGAGCCCTGGAGCCCTGGGTAACACTCGGGGATGGTAATCATAAGGTCTACAGTTCTTTAGAAAGCAAGTCCTCTGTAAACTGGAAGCCTGTCAGAGAGGGAAAATTCTTTTTTTGTGGGCACCACTGTCCCCCGGTGGGAGTAGGAGGCCCAGTCTTGCTCCTGCAGAGCTGCTGCTGGGTTTGAACCATCAACCCTGTGGGCCGCAGTCACACTACACCACCAGGGCTCAGCGTTCCATTCCTCTCATATATAAACTCTCCCTTATATACATATGTGTGCTTATGAATTTGTTAGTCTACCTGGACTAGCACACTAGACAGGATTTCTTCTTCTATGAAGAGTTACAAACTCAGAAACTCACTGTGAGGGAAAAGTTCAAATATTTTCTACTAATACAGAAAAGCAGTGATATCGCCCCTGTCCAAGGTGGAAAATTTTCAGGACCCAGAAGTACAAGGTGATCTCAGGTTCTGACCCTAACATCTCTCAATATATATAATACATATGTAAAAACCCATTGCCATTAAGTCAGTTGTTATATAGGTTTCGAAACCTGCCAGTCTTTACTAGAGAAGACAGCTCCATCTATGTCTGTTGGTGCTGTTGGGCTTGAACCTCCAGCCCTGTGGCTAGCAGGCAACACTTACCCAGTAGTGCCACCAGAGCACTTTGGTTACATGTACAAATAAGGTGATGTTTTCTCTTTTTCTAAATAAAATTGTACTAATACTACATCACTCTCACTCACTGCCATTTTGTCAATACCCACTAATAGCAGGCCCCCTCCCCTTTGTGGGTTTCAGAGATGAAATATTTATTTTTTTATTTTTTTTATTTTTTGGGCATCACTGCTCTCCGGGGGTGAGAGTAGGAGGCCCAGCCCCACTGCTGGAATTGAACCTCCGTCCCAGTGGGCTGCAGTCCCGCGCACAACCACTACACCACCGGGACTCAGCCCCAGAAATTAAATATTTTGTGGAGTAGAAAATCCTGTCTTTCTACTGAGGGTGGACTGATCATTTAGAATTACTAACCTTGTGGGTCATAGCCCAACACGTAGCCAGTACACCACCACGACTCCATTTTATGTGTGTGTGTGTGTGTGTGTGTGTGTGTGTTTATTTGACTAGTTTTCTGCATGTTTAGGATATTTCTTAATTTTTTATAACATTGAGAATAATAGCTTGTCCTTTTTGTCTTATCTTAGGCTATTTCTAAAACTTGACTTATGGGTCCTGAGAGAGGAATAATTCTAAGGCTTTTCATGGAAGTTGCACTCCAGAAAAGTTGTAATCATTTTCACTACCACCAGTCAGGAAAGCAGTTCCACTTCTATACACTCAGCATCATTCACTATTGTCATTTTGTTTTTGTTTTTGTTTTTTGGGGGGGTGCATCACTGCCTCTGGTGGTCATGGGCGCTAAACAGTGCTGCTTCTGAGAGCAGCCGCTGGATTTGAACCGCCAAGCCCACGGGCCGCAGTCCCACACTCAACCACTTATACCACCGGGACTCAGCCCCACTATTGTCATTTTTTTAAAAAATCACTGTGAGCCTAATACCTGGGGGAAATTATCTATTAGTGTTGGTCATGTGAACTTCCTTGCTGATAAGCAGAGTTGCACATGTTCATAGAACAATTGCTTGTGTCTAGTGCCTGTTTTTCTAGAGTATTTATTTAGCTTTGTCTACTGATACACTGAGCTGCTAAATACAAGATCAGCAATTCAAAACCACCAGATGTTCCACAGGAGAAAGAGATGGCTTTCTACTCCGATCAAGGGTTACAGTCTCAGAAAACCACACGGATGGTTCTACCCCATCCTCTAGGTCACAAGGAGTC